>PNEQ01059598.1:0-12011 GCA_003012365.1 Medauroidea extradentata
GGCCGAAGATTGCCGAAGGTTAACGAGCTTGGCCGAGCATACCCGATGAATTTTTTTAACTAAATAATTGTTATATAAAATTATTTTATATAAAACATTTTTATTAAATAGTCTTTTTATTAAAAAGATTTTATTTTAATTAAATTAATTTTTTAATGCAAGTGGGGTTAGGATGGAATGCAAATTCAAAATTTTTTTGTAAGACTCGGAAGAAACCACCAAGATGGCGAACGGAACAAGATGGCAAGAATTTTTAAACTTTTTTTTAATTTTTAAATTTTTTTTTGGAATTTTTTAATTTTTTAATTTTTCGAAATTGACGTCATTCAAGATGGTGGTCGGAAACAAGATGGCGGCAGGAAACAAGATGGCGGCCAGAAACAAGATGGCGTCGGGGTGTCAGGTTACAGGGGGTCAAAGTTCAAGGTCAAGGTCATGGGGTCAAAGGTCATGGGGTCAAAGGTCAAGATGACCCACACACCCACAGCCCCCAGCCCCTGTCCCCGATCCGCCATTTTCCTTCTACTCATTAAGAATAACAATATTTTTATTATATATTAATAATTTTATCACCTAATAAACGTTTAAACTCATGGCTTCAAAATTAGGGGGCGTAGACCTTAACTTTGACACTGTTCAGTAAACGATAAATAAGCTCTTAGGATAAATTACAGCTTCCAGAGTATTCTGTCTGTATCATGCAACCACAGGGATATGGCACTGTTAGTATAACATACACTGTCAGAATATCAAGAAAAAATTAGAACATATTTCTGTTTGAAGATACGCTCTAAGAACCCAGAATTAATTGTAAAAGAAGACTAATTAGTATTTTCAGGTACCTACAGGGACACTGTGAAATCAGTTTTTTTTTTTGTTCGCGGAACTTACTTTGTATAGTTATATGTATCAAAATAAGTGATTTGTTTAGCCATTTTAAATATTATAAATTACATTAGCGGCAATACACACTGGAAAACAGACCCATGATTTAAAAAGAAAAATATACTGAAGAACATGGTCCTAATTCTAAACTATGTCGCTTGTGTAATGTTTACTTGTGTGGCAACTTCAGACAATATTTCTCGTTTCTTACACATTGGAGTACGGAGTTTCATTTAATCTACCGTTTACGATCATAACATGCCCACGTTTACGATTGGTTTGCGCACGAATAAGGTGACTGCGTTAATTTCATGCATACAGAGTTAAAAATGTATATACACTCGCAAGGAGTTCTGCAGTCTACTTAAATCATCCTTCTATACTTACTACTGTCCATAGAAAAGTGCAACTAACTTGTGTTGGTTCTATGTTAAAGGAAAGTTGTATTTTAATACCTTGTTATTCAAATTAATATTCCAGTCTACCGTCACACGCTACATCATACAAACCAATCGTGTCACTGCCGTTCTTTTCAAGATTACGTTATTGAAATTGCAACCACGAATTTTAATGCCACTTGAGTGTGTTTATAATTTAGTTAGCAGAGCATAATGCATTTTGCTCTTCTCGTTAGTAATTGTTCTTCACATCTAGTAAATGCACAAACATTGCCCAATATTCGAGGCCATGACACCCTTATGAAGAAGCATAGTACATAGGCACGCCATCTGAAACAGAATAAAAAGATTTGGTGTCAATAGTCAGACGATAGAATTAACATCAAGCGACTTGTTAGTTTTCGAAAATACAGTGCAGAATTCACAAACAAACATGTCTAATTTTAAACTGCAGAGGACAAAATTTATTACCAGTTTTTATATTTTTTTATATATTTACCGTTTTCGTAAAACTTAATTAATAACTTAGTATCGTAGTAAAATCGACGTTTTAATGTTTCCGGCAATGACGTTGACGAACCCGACTATGGGAGTACTAGACCCTTTCTGATAGAATTTTCAGAGTTTTTTTTATATCTAAAAATTTGAGGAATTCACAGAATTTTCATTTTTCTAGAAGTTAAAAAGTTGAATTCACTGACTCTATTGAAATAAGTATTGTTTACTGTCAATTTTAATACACAGTGTTTAAGATAATATACAAAACGGTAGTAATACTTTATGCCTTAATAAATTATATCTCCTAATAGTCCAAAAAATATAATAAGGATTTATTAAATGTACTCACTGGTTTTATGAGAGTGTTATGTTGAAAAAAAGTATAAATTTTTAGTAATTTAAATTTTGTGCGCATTGCAAAAAAAAGTTATTAAACAGAAAGAAATGTTTAAGTCCACTTTAACATGGCAGGCATAGCTTTACTTAATTTTTACAGATTCGACCTTTCTGAAATACTTACAAGATAAACTAGTTAATTATTTACACTTCAAAATCAGAAATGAAAAAGTGGTCTCTCCACCTGCGTTTTTTATGTTATCCTACTTCAGCGCTCAAACTACAGTAAATCAGTCGAAAACATCTTAGCTTTGATAAGACGCATATACTGTGGAAGTTAATTGTACTAGCAGTCGTCCCGCTGATGTACTGTTGCGACTTTACTTCACAAGATAAATAGGATTAAAATCCAGCATCAGAATTTGCTTCCCAAGCTGTGCTAGACTGAATTGAAAGAGCATGTTTAATGTTTGGTAATATACTTTCAAAGGGATGAAAGAACGATATTGATGATTCAGAATATTTTCAATACGTAGTTATAAAACACTCGCAATTCTCGTCCGTTCTAGAAACACTGTCAACAATTCTGTAAATAAAAAAACATCGATCATAAGTATAGATTTCATACAGACAACGTCAGTGTTTGACAAAAACACACACAACTAAGAAAAAATGAACACACGCGCAACACACGCACGCACGTTCACATATTGTAACTGGCGTAACATATAAATTGTAAATACTGTAATTTAGGTTAGGATAGTCGTAGAAAGCCAGTTGAAATGTTATTATGATTAGAATTGTATGTTTTATGTGACTCAATTGCAAAAGTTTGTTTAAAGTAATTAATGTGTAATTTAGTTTTGAGTACTGGCGAGAGGCGCAGTATGACTAGAGAATTGTGGCATTGTGTCACGGCAGATTGACGCTTAACACAGCAGGGGAGGGAAAGTTAGGAAAACATGGGGTGAAAGCGAGCAAGTATATCGTCGTTGATTTTATATCTTCAATGTCTTACAATCAAAAGTTTTCGGAAAGACATAAAACATATAGACACTAACAGTTTTATAGTATTTGTTAGTGACTACTGCAAAATGTCATAACAGCATCAGTAAACTGTGGTACAAGCTTAGGCAAGTAGAAAATAACTTTAATATATAATTTGTAATTTGGCAAATATGAGAAATCAAACTGCTGATTTGTAATACATTGGAGCTATTCTTACATAGTGATTAATAAAGTTATACTTCAACACAGCATGTTCAATAGTAAATAAAGTGACTTTAAAAACCCCCAAAAATAACACACTCTCTTCTTTCAGTGGATATAACAATGCCAGTGTCAAGAATACACATTCAATTAAAAATTTCACCAAAATCCCATGATGTACGCGCATTACATCTTGTCGCCTAGAAGCGTGACATAATGATGGTCATGTCCTCGAATTCTGTGACAAAATACATACACAATTCACACACAAACCCAAACCATGCTGCTAAGCATCATGGTCTACTAGAGACATGACATAAGGGCGGACATGACCACAGTGTCTATGCATGGGACAATCTCCACTGTGATGTTACGCAACATGATGACATTACTGCTTTTGAACTTTCTTTCACAAGTCCTCTTCTAGTCAGGTTTGAAAGGAAAACTATCACAGAAAGCGTTGATGGTCCTTTTCTATGTAGTCTTTCATTTCCTGAAGGTGTTTGAACTTCGATTCGTTTAAAGGTACCTGTCGAGTGTGTATGACTTCTGCTTCCTTGACAGAGCTAGCAGACCTCCTCCCCTTTTGTGGTAGTGATTCATATTCGGCCGTGTGATCAAGTTTGAAAAAATATCTCCCATTTTGCAGATATTTCAGAGCCAGTATGTCACAGACAGTAGATTCCCCAGCTTTCTTCCCTGGCCGAAGTGATGTTAAGTTAGACGAAACCTTCTCATAATTCTTTTAAAAATAATTAGTAGTCACAGACATTGACTTTGTATGACTGTGAGGCCCTGACTTGTCGCACCAGAGCCACATAATCAGATGGGTGGTGTATTGGATGTCTGTAGTATTTCTCAAGCATAGCATGAACACTATTAACCTCCATAATTTTGTGGCCTTTCTCAAGAAACAGTTGTTCAATCATCAGACATTTTTTCTGTGCTAGATCACTGAGAGCACTGACCAGAACCCTATTATGGTTCTGGTATCCACAGCAATCTGAAATGAGCGTAATTTTATAGACTCATTCTGGTTGTTTCGAAACAAAATCAACGATACATGTTGTAAACACATTAGTGGTGACATTCCCATTTGATTCATGCCAAACGTAGACTGTGACATCGCCATTTTCCGGCTCATAAATTACTGTACCATTGTGCATTGTAATTTTTGTTTGTGGTTTGTGGGACTAGTAATTTTGGGCACAATAACACACTTTGCAGATCCATCTTAAAAACCAAATGTACCTTACTTGCAGAAGACATTACAAGATTCTTGGCTGCTCTAGCATTGTCTTTGGTCTTAATATTTGATTCACATATTTCTTGGGGCCGCGGTGGCCGAGGGTTCAGACAACCACCAAGGCGATCCGGGTTCGATTCCCTGCGGGGTCGGTCGGAGGGTTTTCTCGGGGATCTCCCGTTTCCCCGCCCATTCATTCCGGCGCTGCTCCATACTCACATCATGTCACCCCTCACCAACGTTAGCGACCTCGATGTTAAGCGCTGACCAAAATCTCTCACTCACCTATTTCTTTCGCAACTTCACCCACTTTATAGCTGCAAAAACGTCACATTGGTCCTTGCGAGGTATATGAATGACAAGAGTTTCCGCTTCCACAACATCATGGAACGTACTCTGTGATATAGGCCCGGTGTTGTTCTCTTCACGCCATTCCTTATAAACTCTAAACAAATGAATCTCAGACTTAAATTAGGATTCGACAGATTATCTTTGAAGATTCCCTTCGATAGTGACTTGGCACCTTCGGAAGCAATCCCAACAACTGTTTTATTCCTTCAATAATTTTGGCTCCTTCCTTTTCTTGTTTTGAGCATTTTGTTTCTTCTTAGTAGTCTTTAAATTTTGACTTAGCGAATGTGTGTTCGTCTTTTTTTGCATTTCGATATCATTCATCCGATTGTCATGAGAGTAGAGTTACTTGTATGCGAAGGTTCTATTGTTCTACAGTGGTTTCCATGCCTCTCTCCTTCTTTACCCATATCTTTCTTGGCCGTATGTTCGCTTATATCCATTAATTCCAACCAAAATGTTTCTTTGAAATACTACCACTGATACATTCCATGTACGTAGCACGCTACAAATTGACAAAATAAACTCCAAAACAACTTCCCAAATGACACTCATACGAGTCTGGCAATATGGCACATGTGAATGAAATCTCCTATGTATGTCACTTGCCAACATAATTAACAATCCAAATGTTTGAAATACCTTCTATGTGTCTTTTGGACACATAGCAGATATCATAGCAGAAACTATTTTAGGGAACATTTAGGATATATCATGCTCCGTTCCCTGGTATATTCAACAATGCGTTTTAACCATATATGAGACATTCAAACTGTAGAGCTTACAGAGACGATTCCAACCATAATGATAAACTCAAAATGGCAAATTTTGTCCAGTTAAGGTTTCATAACATCAACAACGATAATATCTTCGACAATAAGTGACCGATGTGTAGAGACCGGAAAAATTCGCGGATTCACTAACGTGTAGGCTAGCCTCCAAGAATATTTGTGTAACCGTGTAGACAGCAGCTGTTTATTAGCTGCTCGCTGATACTGTGAAATGGGCCTGTATACAGTAACAGTTTTATTATTGGCTCAGCTACTTCCAGAAAGTGTTGAGTAAGTCAGCGGCCAACTATGAACGTTATACAAACCTATAGTTGCTGAAATTCTAGCTTGCTCCTAAAAGAAAACGCGAATTTTTCAAGTCTCTACCGATGTGCCATACACAAGACGTTATTAGACAACATCGACAAATTCCGACAGGTGATTCCTTATTAAAAACTAGCGAAAATAGTATTTTGCATTTTTCGCTTTAACTTAATATTAAGAGAGCAATGAGTCTATCAATATCAAAACTTATAATTTTATTTCCACAAAATATCGGAAACAAAATGACCTAAAAAAACAATATTTTCAGCATTGCTTAATGCTGTTGGGACTAAATGAACAACAAATACAACTTGATACCTTCCACCCTTATGAAAAAATAGTGGTGACTAGCCTCTAATGGCATACAACTATTTTACCGTCAGGATTTTCGAACATTTGAAGATCGTTTACTGAGAAACGAGACCTGTGTAACAAAAAGTGTCCTCTTGTTGCAGCTGTCTAGGACAAACCGTTTATGCTTTAAAAACATCTGAATATTCGCGCAGAGATACAGAGCCTAGAGCATAGGCAATGCTGCGAACATCCATGTGATGTGTTCATATAAAAATTTTAAAAACGTAATCCCCCAAAACATTGGAGACTAAATAACATGAAATAACAATATTTTCGGAATTGCTAAATGCTATCAGGTTCTTCAAACCAACATCATATAATATTTATGCCTTCCACCCTCATGAAAATAGCAGGGGATGGCTGCCGTCATACTGCATAAAACTATTTTACCGTCAGGATTTTCGAACATTTTAAGATGGTTTATTGAGCAATAAGAAATGTGTAACAAAAAAGGTCCTCTTGTTGCAACTGTCCAGGACATGCCGTTTATGCTCAAAACTCACTTGAATATTCGCGCAGACATACACAGCCTGGAGCATAGGCAATGTTGTGAACACGCAGGTGATGTACACAGCGCACAGACGACGGTGGTCATTCACTGTAAACAACATGTACAATACTGTTAAGTCGCAGACCAGTTTGTTCCTAGTATTCTAAATACATATCGTTGCAGCCAGTTGTGAACTAAAATAGTCGTCTCAGGCAGTTGAAACATATCTCAATGGTATTGTGTTTGTCACACTGACAATAAACCAAACACGAATAACTTCGTAAGGTAAAAAAAAAAAATCTACAGTGTCGGTATCAATGTTGTTTCTCTAAGGTGTGGCAGCACAACCGGGTCACGACGTTTGCCTCGCAAGGCGATACGGTTTCGACTACCGCATGTGGGAATATTTTGGAGAAATACGACTTTTAATTTTGATATTCAAAACCTCGTTACTCACTTAACATTAAGTTAAGGCGAAAAATACACATCAATTCTGCTTATTATTTAATAAGGAATCAATAACCTGCCGGAGTTTGTCGGTGTTTCTCAAAAACTTCATGCGTATTTTATACATATTTTTTCTTCTATGTAGGTTTAAGAGTACAAAAAAATTTAGATTTTAGATTTTTATGTACGTAATTATTATCACTCCAAATTTCCATACAATTTTTGTTAAAAATCACACAGTATAAAAAAAACACTAACCTGCACTACAGCATGACAACCTGTTTTCAGTAATAGCAGCTTCTTGTAGCGAGACAATAGCCAACGCTCCTCGCGGTCATCAAAGGAAACTCGAACGCACTCGACGACGCGCGCATTTTTCGCGAGGCACTCTTCACTACTGCTGACACGGCCCAAGAGAAGGACGCAAATGTAAACTGTCTCTCTTCCTCTCTCTTTCTCTCTCTTTCTCTCTCTCTCTCTTACTATCTCTTTCTCTCTTTCCCGACCTTCTTCGTCTCTCGCGACAATTTTGCTGTTAGCGTGCCTTGTCTGGGCGCATACTTACAGTAACCCGTCAAGTTTGTTCGTCAACCAACGTGACCAACAGCCGATCAGTAGTAAATTTAAATGTGTGCGTTTTAGTTTGCGCACCACTATAATTAAAACAACTGTAAGCGCATATCACATACAAAACTGGACCTTCACTTATTTGACAAAGAATCAGTTAAATGCATGCACAGTAATTAGGGACCGGAAGTACTCGGAAAAATATTTCTGCACCAGTTTGTTTCATTGCCTTACGTGAACATCTTCAGCTTTGCTTCATGGTTATTGGCAGCATGTCTTTGCACATAGGCGTCACTTATTGTACTGTACCAATCAGAACACTGCGACTGCGACACCACACGCTCGTGATTTGTGGTGGGAACCCAAAGACACTGGGAGTTAAAACATCCAATAACTAGAGATGGTGGTATATAGCGGAAAAAGTTGACTGTTTGATATATTCCAACGTAATGCGCACATTAATGACGATTTAATTTTTCTGTTGACTCTCGTTTGTCTTCGAGGGTATTTGCCCCATTTAACTCGGCCAACGAGAATACCACGGTTAGGGCCACGATTTTGTCGCGAAAATAATTTTGCCCCACTTTGTTTCAGTGACTCACGTGCACATCGGCAGTTCTGTTTCAAGGTTATTGGCAGCGTGTCTATGTTCAGACACGTTTCTCATTTGACTGCACCAATCAGAATAAGATTATTGTGAGTCTGTACGTCTATAATTTGCCAAGGCCAGTGAGAGTAAAATCATCCAATCACAGACGAGTTAGCAGTGCTGCAGGTGTGCACATGACGCATCGAAACAGAATGTTGCAAAAATCTTTTCACCATAAAATCGTGGCTCTAACACGGTTTTAACAAAGCACGTCTCTGATTCGTCTTCAAACAACGTATGGTGTCTCTAAACACATCAGCCAATAAGATACAGTGCAGTGTTTGGGAGTATATATTTGCTCAAATAATTTTCTCGATTTTCCCTCATCTGTACCACCAATAACTGACCAGGAAACAGAGCTACAAGTGTGCACGTAAGGCACTGAAACAAAGTGGGGCAAGTATCTTTCCGCGGAAACTTCCTGTCCCTAACAATAATGCGTAGAGATCAGGAGATTTCGCAAATTCGTTTGAGGCGACGTCACATTCGAAACTTCTCTACACTTTCATTACTATCGCGATTGGATCACAGTTAGAGGAACAGTTCCATGAGGACTGTGAACCAATAACATACCTCCACGAAAACACTGTCTAACTCCTGCACTACCTAGTCAGATTTAGCCTACAACTGAGCACTCATGAGCAGCAGCCAACGAACTAGTTGCTGAAGACAAAGTTACAAAGGACTGTGGAGTCCAGACAAAAGGCCGATGAACACGCGAAATTTCCGAGTCTGTAATAACTAGAGACGGGAAAAATTCATGGGTTCACTGACCTGTAGGCTAGCCTCCAAGGACATCTGTGTGTTAAGCAGAAATTATCTCATTAGAGCCAGTCATTTTCGGTGAAAAGAATTCTGCAACAACTTGTTTCAATGCCTTAAGACATGTTTCTCCGCTTCATGGTCAGTGACTGGGAGTTTGTAACTTTCGGCGTCTCGGGGTCCTACCCGCAAATCACGGATTTGTAGTGTCGCTGTTACATTGTTCTGGTTGGTGCAGTCAAATGAGCCACGCCTCTGCCCTATTATATTCTGCCAATTACCACGGAACAGAGTTGCAGGTGTGCACGTATTGAAACAAGTTGTTGCAGAATTCTTTTCACCAAAAATCACTGGCTCAAATTATCTGTTCACTGGCTGTTCTATGACGCAGTGATATGGGGCTGCATTTAGTTGCTTCTGTACTATTGGCTAAGCGACTTACAGGAAGTGTGTAATATGTCACGGGCCAATTGCAAAAGTGGCGCGAATTTACAGTTGCTGGAATTATAGCTTGGGAGCAAAATAAAACGCGAATTTTTCAAGTCCCTACTAACAATGCGTAGAGGTACGTAAATTTCGCAGATACATTCCAGGCTGTCTGTGACTTGCTGGCGGCTGTTACCAAACGCGTTTGACTACTGCAAACCAGTAGTAAATAAGGAAATAATGCGAAGTGCTATCGCTTACTACCTGCTTGTACGCTTATAAGCCAATAGATAGGGCCCAGTAGTTTTCGCGAAAAGATTTTTGCCCCACTTTGTTTCAGTGTCTTGCGTGTACACCTGCAGCTCAACTTCATGATTATTGGCATAGTGTTTTTGCGCAGAGTTATTATTTATTTGACTGTGCCAATCAGTACAAGGATAACTGTGACACAAAACGTGTATGATTTGCGACTTCCAGACGTTGTATGTTCAGGCATCCAATCACTGACCACAAAGCAGAGATGTAGGTGCGCACGTCAGGCACTGAAACAAAGTGCTGCAAAAATCTTTTCGCGAACATTACCGGGCTCTACCAATAGATATTTGATTGTGGCCAGTGCGTGTATAGGACTGACAAGTCTAGGCTGCTGCCAGATGAATCCGTGAAATGGACGTACCTCAAATAATGAGCAGATGCTCGTGAGTTTCCCGGGTTCATTTCGCACGAATCTATATTTCGCAGTCCTATACACGCACTGGCAACACATGGTTATATACTGACTTATAACCGCACAATCTTGCAGAACGCGACAGCTTCACGAATTATTTCCTAGCTGACTACTGCCTTACAGTAGTCAAATGCATGTCAAAACATACGTCGTCCAGTCAGTGGCGGATTTAGAAATGTATTAGGGGGCCCCGTTACGTGATTTTATGGATTGAAAAAATATATCAGCCACCTCAAAAGTGCGGTTGTTTACTGTAACAGAAAATTAAAAAAAGGCATACATACACGTAGGATACATAAAATGTACTCGTATTACCAGAGAACAAAACTCCAGTTTCCTTGAGGCGACTGGACATAATTTGGCTACATAATATTGAACACGATTTGGCGGGGGCCCTTCAGCCCGATAGCCTCTTTCCCCTTTAAATCCGCCCCTGCGTCCAATTACAGAACTGACATTGCAGTATACGTTTTCGGTGTTCAGCCTGACCTTGAACATATCCATTAAATTGACGTACCTGTCTAATAATCTGTAGAGCCACGCTTTTGTGACCAAGATTGTTTGGTTTCAGTGCCGTTTGTAGACATTTGCATCCTTGCTTCATGGTCAGTGATGGTATATTTTAACTCTCACTTGTTTTGAAGTTACACTGGCCAAGCACAGACATGTGCGCACACAATAACCTTACTCTGATGGATGCAGCCAAATGAAAGACGTATTTGAACATAGACATGCTGTCAATAAACATGAAGTTTTTTCCGCGACAGACTCGTAGCTCTAATAATGAGGTACCTCTGTGTCGGTGAGAAGTATATCATTAGTTGTTGTCTGTTGGAGCACACAAATATTCTTGGAGAATATCCTTCCGGACAGTACAACCGCGAATTTTTTCGGTCTACTCTAATCAGGGACACCAAATTATTTCATTCGTTCGTGAAAAGCTTAGCAAGCATTAATGTACCTACTTACGGAAACGTTGATTTCTAAGCTTGAACGTTTTGTTTGAATTGTTGTTGAACTACACGCAAAATTGCAAATGCTATATATTTTTGTGGAGAAATTTAATAAATATAGATTTTTTTTATTCTCTCTTTTAAACCACTCGGTAAGATGACGGTATTATACGGGCGGACAGATGTCAGACGCAACGGACTGGTAAAATTCTGCCTTAAGATCTAAAAGGCCTGGCGTTGTGCATGCCATTCTGAGAACATTATCTGTGGCCAGGCTCACTCGCAGCACACACTTCGCTCGAAGAAAAATGACTTCCATTTTTTTTTTTTTTTCCCACGAATGTAACAGTGACCTTTATACGTGCGTACGCATTTCACTTTCCGCGGATACTTTGTTGCTTCCTCTCATTTCCCACCACCTAAACGTTGCACGCTAGCTCTACTTCATCCAGATTTTCCCTTGTATTTACATCTGCTTGCCAGGAACGACTGTTTCGGGCTCAAGGCGCGAGTTCTTGTCAGTGAATGAATATTCACGTTTTACTTTTCGGACCACAATATTCTGCGCTTGTGCAGCAGCTATTACATTTACTTTTTTCTAGTAAAAATGTAACATAGT
>PNEQ01059598.1:12111-33566 GCA_003012365.1 Medauroidea extradentata
TTTTTTTTTTTTTTTTTTTTTTTTTTTTTTTTTTTTTTTTTTTTTTTTTTTTTTTTTTTTTTTTTTTTTTTTTTTTTTTTTTTTTTTTTTTTTTTTTTTTTTTTTTTTTTTTTTTTTTTTTTTTTTTTTTTTTTTTTTTTTTACGTTTTATTTACATTTCTTCCATTACAAGTTGGCATGATTTAACGTTAAATTCAATGCCTGTTGATAGCGACACTGCTGGGCACAATAAAATTACTAATGACATAGGGCTCTAATGTGTAATTTTCTCAAATAATATAAAAATATTGATTCTTTTTTAAGGTTATGTTTACGCACGTGCCGAAAAACAGCAGGTAAAACTTGCATTCCTAACAGGGTCTTATTTTTAGTATTGAATTCTTAAGCGAACACTGGCGAAGCTTAGTGAGGTCCTCGCCTTAATAAGCAGCGTATAGACTTTGCAATTCATTAAGTAATTTAATAGTTCGATTAGGCATACGCTCTTGAGCGCTAATGAGAATATGGGATGACTGTGGGGCAACGACGAAATGAATAAGCGAAAAGAAACGGATGTAGCCTGAGAAAACACGCCGATAAATGGCACACGTTTCGCTCATAATGAAAATTAGTCACGACCTCCTCCAGGAATCGAACCCTTACCAAACGTCGTTGTAGTCAAATTCTCAAGCAACTTAAACACCGCTGCATCTTACACCATGATGTTATAGTATCAAATAATGTTATAATAACACAAAGAACATAGCCAATTTCTTATAAATCAATCGGGTAATACCCGTTGGGAATAAACAATCAAACATGCGTGTACTTACTAGTTCGGTACATACAACTGTATTAAAACTAGACGGAATATAATGACAACAGTCGAACTCAGTGATTGTGAAAAGCGGTACAACGATGACTACACAGAACCATGAAAGCAATCTTACTTCTGCTAAGCTGCAACACTAATAAGAAAGAAAAACATTTAAAATGTATGGTTACTACCACGGCTAATGAAAACACGTAGATGTGAATTCTCAAGGTCACGGATGTTTTTACTTGTTAGTAAAGTATCATAAATTATCTGGCCAAATGGGTTAAATACTCTTTTCTTGAAGAACCAAGCGAAATCACAAGCACTATTAGAAATCCAGAGTAAACATTATAAATTATTAAATGCGTTCGCTTCGCGTGCATTTAAACAATGAAACAACGTATAGGGTAAAAGGGAACGTTCACATGTGACGGCAACTACCATTGCTGGGAACTACGAATTTAAAACCCTTGCCCTGCGAAGGATTCAATTATTGATCTCCCGAACGCAAATCAGACCGACTGTCACATGGTACTATGAAATAATGCCATTAAAAATAATAACTGTTTTAGCTTCGGAAGAAATGCGTGAATTTAAATATCGAAACAAACACCACGGATTGAAAACACTTGCATAAATTTCCGCCACATCATATGTAAGACCACTGTCGGTTGAAAATACAAGGCAGGTTTATTTCCGAAGATATTTTTATGTCATTTATCTCGTATAGGTGTGAAAAATCAAGTATAATACAATTGAGAACTTCCGGTTTACTCTCTATATTTTAAAATTATGATGAATGTTTTAGTATTTGGAGCGTATTGCTATTGAGTCTGATCAACTTTCAACCAACACACCTAAAAATAGTCTCAATTTTTTTTCCGCAAAGAGTTGGTGACATAAATTACATACGTAATTTAATTCGATGCTACAAATTGCTATTTATTGTGGCCACTATTGTTCGATTTATTTCAACGGACGCGTGAACTCAATTTAAAAATTTAGTTGAGTGAGTACTTATTGTTAAATTATATATTTAAAGGTATGTAGAAAAAAAATTTTCCGAACGAGTAAAAGTTTACTTTATGAAACAGCGAGACACTGTCTGAATTTCATATCAAATCACAATTATTATAAAGTAATGTTCTAAACACTTCCAGTAAAACTTTTACTCAATCTCGAAAAAACACTATGTACCAAAGTGACTTGTGTTTATTGACGTCGGCAGCGCCAGTGGTGGATTTTTTAACTGTCCAAGTTTCATCGCCGTGCGCGGCGATGAGCGGGTCTCCTTTCTCCGTGTTTTGCATAAGGAACTCCATAGTTTTCCTTTTTCTTTTACCCCCTCTCACTGACGCATGCGCAACGGCGAACTCTGGCCAAGCTAGCGGGTGTGTGTGTTGTCCACGGGGGTAGTATAAGGTCTGAATGAAGGCGAGGGGAGTGAAGCCAAGAGGGGGAATGGTAGCCACCAAATTTGCCTTCCGCCATACTGCTTTAACCTCAAAATTACACATCACACTGGTATTTTTTATGGTGAATTAACGTATTATGCTCTTTAATTGATGTTTTAGGTTGAAAACTCTATACTTTAGACCTGTTTACACACCTCCTAAGTAATATTTCCTAAATTTTTTTAATTAGTCGGCCATATTGATACCAGCCACGTCAAGCGTTTGTTTGGTTACAATTCCCGGCGACATGCTCCATCTGGACTCTTCTAACATCTTAGGTGTGGTCAGTTCTTTCTACTTCCCCTTCAGCACTTTGACTGACGCCGTGGCAGCATGAGTAGTGCCGACGTTGTAGTGCACTGGGTGTGCCCATGTTGACACAAGTACTTGTATGTATTAATTCCCTGTATTGGTGTTTGATGTGGTGTAGCACATATTTTATGTTTAGGGACTTTGGAGGAGCCTACTCACCTCAGACGCTATTTCAGTAATGGTTTCCTATTATTAAAGTTTGTAGCCTCAAATGGCGCATTTTGCACTCACTGTTAATTCATGCTTCTAACCATCCATATTTTGCGCGCTCTCATAATAGTCAGCTGTAATACCTTGTTGAGCATTTAGCTTTCAATTAATGTTTTGATACACGAGTGTGTAACTATTCAGTAATTTGCAACGCATTTTGTGGTTTTACAAGTTGTTGAAGTCTGTCAAGTGACAGAATCATGTTGGTAAAACGTTCTATTTGAGAGCCGTGTGGCTTCTGAGTACTCGTGTTGCCGTCCAAATCAAATTGCGTGTAATCAATTGGATATTTGTAATGTGATTTATTTGCTTTGTTTTAACGTTATCGCACGTCTTTATGTGCAATTGTCATGCAGCTTGAATTTTGTTTCCTACAATTTACGTCATGTGACGTCTGCGTTATATTCTGCATTTGCAATGTCTCCCTAAAGTCTTAATATTGTCATTTATTGTTTCATGCTTAACTTGTGAAAAGAGTGTAATAAAAATATTGAAGGTTGTACACAATGTTTTGAAATACGTAAGATTTGGAATTTCTAAAATAAATGTTTGAAACAGATTCCTTCCCCCTCCTTTTTTTTTTTTTTTTAATATATTGGCACTCATAATATTGCTTCACGGGCCATATGTTCAACGAGATGATTTATTTCTTTAATTATTCTGGTAATTTTTCGCTCTGGAGAAATTGATGATTGAGTATTTTATGCAATAAAAACAAAACGCCTATTGCATGTTTCCTGTGATATTTTTGGAACAGCACACTTTTTTCAACGGTAGTCAAGTACAGTTCCAGATAAAAGCGAGTGTCAGGCTTGGTAAACATTCGAGAAATAAAACATTTAAAACTACTGAAACAAATGATAGGTATAGGAAATTCTATACCCTGAGATGAACTATATCAGTTTGCTTGAAATCGGTTTTCTTAAGTCTGATAGTTCTAATCGATTTTACAACCACTTGTTTTCAACAAAGGTACTTGCATGATTTCTCACATATTATAATAGATGCTGTTTTTTGACCAATTTTCATGGTTGTAAATTCCTCTTCAGACAGCTACGTTCGTAATAAAAAAAATTGACTCGGTACAAAATAAGTGTGGATTACTGAATTGAGCTTTACCTCAGTTCACTAAACTGATAAGGCCAACTGTTTTAGCACAGTTGTCTTAGACAATACTGCACACTAGTTAAGTGCATTGCATTCTGTGAAAATGTCAAAGTAATGTATATGGGCTTTCACTTTCGCTGAACTTTCTGTTCCACTGATTCACATAGAACTAGCCAGAAAGATAGATATGATGGTATGTTAGAAGATGGAAGATTTATAGAATTAGGTAAATTCGGATATTTTAGTACAGCTTTCATTTTTTAAGTAAACTAATAATACTCACTGTAAACTATTTCATATAATAATGTGTTTACAGCTTCACGTTCTTACACTGTTGGCGCTAAATAACCAAAGTTATGTCCCCTTATTTACTTATTGAAATACAATAATTCTTATTTTACTGACCAAAGAATTGGCTTCATTTTTTTTCTAACAGCCACATTAAGTATTTAACATTTAACTACTTTAAAATGTATTACGATGCAAATATGAGTAAAGTGATATGGCATTTTATTTTTGCATATTTTGGCTGTTTTCTTTCATGCTACTGTTCAACTGTTAACCGACAGATACCACACACTGCTTACTTTGTGGAAAGCAGATCTTTGCAGTCGAGTAAACATGAGTTTAGGACACACTAGTATGAAAACTGATCTAAACTTAAGGGCCACGCCTACCATGCGTTTAAGATGCGTTGCAGAGTGTACGTAAATGTGTTTTAAAAAAACTATTCCACATATGCCTATTGTGTCAATGTACTAAAAGAATATACACTCCAAAAGATGACCGAAGAGTCGTTTCAAAGTATCGTGTCGATTAGAAAAATCATTTCTGAGTCCCTCAAAATGGCTATAAACAGCTTTTTCAACCTGTTATATCTGAAAAACTACTCACGGTATTCGTGTTAAACTACTCTAGGAGCATGCAATGCGAGTGATATAAGACACCACTGCAAGCCGTTTCAGTGTATTGCGGTAGAGGCGATACCGCGCTATATGAGCCGATCAACATCGCCCTTGCGTCGTGCCAAACTCACACAATCACACGGCCAGTAGGCGGGCGCCAAGTCGTCGAGCAAACGACTGAAATACTCAATAGTCGATAAAATCTGAACTACTCATCATGATTCGATGGCACTTTCTTGCTGAGAAGATATTTTATAAGTGGACGTCTATTCATACAGCATCAGACGGTAGTAGGCTATGCTTCCGAGTAAAAAATTAAAAACTGTTTTTAGAAAAATAAGGGCTTGAAGCTACAAAATTCATAAAATTGGAAAACTTTAATTTTTATATTTTTAGTACGGTTGTATCCAGGCCTCTAGAATAACTGAATTTCAAAAATACTAGCGATTTTTACATCCACAAAACTCTGTGCGATAGGGTTTGGGATAAAAAAAATATTTTCAAATCAAAATACGAGTATTTTGAAATTCGGTTACTATAGAGACCTGGATATTATAACATTAAAAAGTAAAAAAAATAAGATTTTCAATTTTTATGGATTTTGTGGCTTTAAGCCGCTATTTTTCTAAAACCCGTTTTTATTTATTTTTTCTTATAAGCAAAGCATACTACTGCCTAGCGCCATGTACACAGACGTCCGCAAATATATATATATATATATATATGCTTAGCAAAAAAGTCTCATCGAATTATGTTAAGTAGTTCAGATTTTACTGACTATTGAGTATTCCAGACTTTTGCTCGACATCTTGCCTTTCCACAATGTCCCTAAATAGCAGCGCCAAAAAAAAAAATAATTTTAGAAATTTATTCGACGTACGTGGCAATTCGTGATTTTTCTATAGGTAGTTTCTATTAATTTCTCAAACACCATGCCAATGTGTCACATAAATGTATACGCAGTGCGGATATTATTGGGCATCTGTCAAGATCAGAGGCAGTTGCGACAATAGCAGATAGAAAGTTGCGGTGAATACTTAGACTTGGCGGCGACTAGATGGCCGTAAACTCGGGAAGGGAGCAAACCTGAGGGAGAAGCTAGGCAAAGTTTCACGTCTCCGCCCACTGCGATCTCGCCCCAGGATAGGAGCTCGCCGTCGTTTGCGAACTGTGACGTTGGCAGTCTTCCTCGGCGGTCGATCGCTCAGTCGATTAGTGAGTGCCAGCCTGGTCCTCGCAGGTTGAGGCCACAACACCGCACATCTTTGTTTCCCGCCAACAATGTCGAAGCTAACACGACCTCACTTATCCTCGGTAGCTTGTTGTACATATCACTCTGCAATATCACTCATTTAGTAACGGCAAAACATAATTTGTATTACACTTCTTCAAAAAGTGATACAAGCGAAGCTCAAGTAATTGGCGTCCAAAAAGTGCACTTGGCTAACACGGTAAACAATTCGATCAAAGTCTGACTAGCCTTACTGAAAACTATGGTAAACAAACGAACCACCCTAGCACATTCTGCCGTGATACTTTTCGTAAACACCTGTGACGATCTAGGGACGTTAGGTAAAAGCAGTAAGTTTCTACGAGTCATTTGACCAGACAACGTTATAATTTATCTTATGCAGGTAGGTACACAGGTGTGTCGCTAGGCAAGTCGTAAGGTAGATAAGTGGGGCAGTCAATCTTTGTCGATAGTGAGGTTATTAAAGACGAAATCTGTGACGTACATAAATCGAAATAGGAAAGTATTCATCTAATCCAATACAATTGTGTACTTGTAACTTGCATACACATACTTTTCACCACTTATAAACTTTGGAAGGTTCATAAAAATTAATTTGCCCCTTCATGTATATAAGTTACATTTTGTAATGTTTTTACTGCCTCATTACTTTCTTTTTAATTTTTCCCTTACATTTTACTGAATATACAATGTAGTACCTACACCAGTCAGTCGCAACTCAACCCACGTGTACAATAAAATGTTTCCATATTCTAAATTCAAATAACGCTACTTACAAAAAACAAACACATCATCTATCCTAAATACTGTGTAACCACATCCTAGTCTGATCTTTACTGGCGCTTCTATAGTCACGAAAAAATGAGTAAATCTAAAAATCATTCCTTATATTTGGCTACAGTATTCCCAGCTCAATTATTACAATAATAACGTCTTCGATTTGTTCACTCTAAATCTGCATTAGTGAATATTCACTGTTTCACGGCGATGTATGGAGCAGTTTCAAAAAATTGAATCAGTGAGAAACCTCTGTGAAATTGGTGACTATTCACTGACTCCTATAAATCTGCATTAGTGAATATTCACTGTTTCACGGTGATGTATGGAGCAGTTTCAAAAAATTGAATCAGTGAGAAACCTCTGTGAAATTAGTGACTATTCACTGATTCCGATAAATATTGACAACATTCCACAGGTTAATTAGTGAATTTCCACCGATTTTCCAGTATATTTTCACTGATTCAATAAGTGAAAACTGTTCCTTGAGAACAACTGGGAAAAACGGTGAATATTCACTGATTCACTTGTGAGATGTTGGCACTCTTGAAGGAAATCGGCGAATATTCACTAATTAAACAGTTACTATTTTCATTTATTCAAATTGTTGACACTGCTACATCCATCAGCTTGAATCAGTGAATATTGACTAATTCTGATTTAGAGTGTATTAACGAATGCATATAACCTCACCATTTATTAAATAACAATTAATATAATAAAAATAATAAGTATTACGGAGACCTGGAAAGAACTCCCGATCGAAACATTCGCCTTATATGTTATCCACCGTACTAACAGCTCTACCATAACTCACGTTTAAGAATTCAACTCACTAGTTGATAAATGCCAACATATTTTATGAGGCCTTGAATGGAAATCCCTTTATTTTAATTTAATGTTCTTCTTCTGTTCTTGTAGTGTTTTGCACCCGTAATTCGAAACTGAGAAAAGTTGTTACTATTGTCCGCTAGATAATTGTACTACAGAATATCTACATGATGTCTAAATCAAAGCGGCGAGATTCAACCGTTAGAAATAATATCGTAAAAACTCAAAAAATTACCTCTTGCGTGTAAAATAGCAGTGGTATCCGAAAAATATATTTTCATGCGCATCGTTCCAAATTAATCACGACGTCCCTTTTTTTAATGTTTAACAAACTTTAGTATGCTAATATGAAGTACAGGTCGATAACTGGAGGGAAGAGGTTCAAACCACTGACACGTTCTTCTACATGTTTGAGTGCTTCAAGGTTGTGGTATATCATTCAGAATGACAACTGCGTGGTTAGATGGAATGTAGAATCTGCTACCACTGAAACGTATATCTTACAAATGCCATAACACGGAACCACTATCCCATGTCTTCTACTGTTTCATAATTCCGCATTAGATGTAGCTGAACGTTTACTGAAGGGCTTTTATGTCGTTCGGGATAAAGTGAGCACTAAAAATTTAACCTTCGAAAAATATCACTAGCCGTTACTTCACATAATTCAACATAATCTAGAGTTGCCTTACTGCATGTATGGAGGCAGCGAAACTACGCAGTATAGTTCCATACATTTTCCTATTTAAATACAACTATGCTGAAACAAAGCTACCGATATCGACACAATTGTATTTTACTGACTGCACAATTCGACTGTGCTATGCATAAGCAGACTAAGTGCCAATTTTTAGTTTTCAGTAAAACATGCTGTAAGTTTTGCAAATTTGAAACAGTATTACAAAAGGTATTTTAGTCTTATAAAGTTAATATTCATGACAACAAGATATATTATTAAAATTCTTTTTGTAAGACCGTTTCAAAGCAGAAAGTTATTTTATACGTAACTTACAATTGGCACTTGGTCTGTTTATGCATAACACCGTACAATTTATCTTTTACGCGCAAACGTCAAGTGACGTGTGCAGAGAGGTTAAACATTCCCCGTCGTTAGCTGTTACACGCGGCAAGATACAAATTGGCTGAAAATAACAATTTAGTAGGGCTTTTCTAAGTGCTCACTATATCCCGAAGCGCCTATAAATGTAAATACCAAAACACAATGAAATAAACAGCACACTGCCTGTTGTTGATAACAAACTGGCTGCTGTGCGGCGCGTGATTTTCACTTAAATGATAATTGAAATGTCTCGCCATCGTCTGTGCAATGTGAACAGCATCTTGCAATACGCGCATGTAGATAGTATTGTCCACCTGCTAGGCGCTGTATCGCTGCAACCAAAGCTTTGTGGTTTATACGAAAACTGTGGGTCTCGGGTAGTGGAAACAATGATAAGGTGGGGACATTTAAGGAAAACAAGCAGTTTCATTGATGTAACTTTCAGAAAAGCATATTCTGTAAACGAACATGCAACAATGCAATCTGTGCAATACGTTCACTACCAATTGAAAACCATGAGTGAAATTTTTGAAGATGCTCACTAGCTTACAATGCAAATTATAGAGTTACACCTGACGTATTTTCAAATGTAGAAGTAAGTACGTGTAAGCAGATGCCCCTATGACGATATCTTGTGTGCATTAATGCCAACATAATAACGATAACAGTGACGTTGATACGGATAAAACGCTCTACGCTTTACGCAAGACGTTGAACATGTGGTCATTGTAATATTTATAGTACTATTAACTAAAGACGATCGTGGTGATTATTTTTCAATGATGTTAATTACAATGTTTACTGCTAGTTTTAGTGTAAACTGTTCGGCATTATAAAGTTTAGTGGATGATCCCAAATATTTTTTTTAATGTTCGTTATTTTTTGATAGTGCTTCACATATTATCTGATATTTTTATATGTAATTTGATAATTTATTAAGTTCTGAACGAGTTCAGTGGATCCGCTAAAAATCCAAATAGAAGACTCTCTCCTCTTTCTTCTCCTACTTTCTTCCGATAAACATACCGACGAAAATTCATATGTGTAGAGGTGATGGAAAATCACGTAAATGTTTAACGTCAGAGTGTTTTCCAAACCAGTGTAGGACTTCCATCTTGCATTAGTGAAGGACGTTTATGTAGTACGTATGAAGTGCTTATATACGAATCACTAACGTATACTAATGGTACACCAGAATTATCACTGGCCATGTAAAATAGGGCCCACCAATATCGATATAAGAACGTCGAATATTAGCGTGTTACATTGAAGCCAAGCAAACAATGATCTTCTCCCACGATAAACCAGCATCCCTCCATATGCGTTAAGAGAAGTCTACGTCTGATGGTTATTAACCTGCTGCAAACAATACAATTGGGAAGAAATATGGGCGGCACTGCTATGAGCGTCAATAATAACACTGTATTTATGCACGAAGCATTTGACGTGCGCGTAAAGTTTTCGAAGCATTTTTTCTACGGGACTTTAAAAGGCGAACTTAAACTTATATTTCTGAGAAGCTTGCAGTACAAATAAACGATGGCCTTTATGTGTTTCTTTTATTAATTAGGTTAGTATATTTTTCAGTAAAAGCAGTCTGAAGAAGTTGTTTTCAGCCAATTAGGAAGGCCCCGAAACTATTTTTTCTAGAAACGACAGTATTTTTAAAATCACTCATGGATAATTTTACACGTGTTGTCTGACAACAAAGAAATATTTTGGAAATACGTTTAGTACTTAAGTGTGGAAAACACGCATGTCGCGCTAATACATAGTTCATGACACGTGTGGAAAATTATTTTAATAAACTTGTACAAAATGAAATGAAAACTATTCACCTTTAAATAGAGCTGTGGTGCGGTACTCATATGTATAGTATTACACGTATTTAGGCCTGAAACAAGTGAGCAGGCCAGAATTCTCCAACATTTTCACCTGATGTGAGCTCAGTTACGTTAAAGAACAAATCCACCACTACCTTGACTTGTCTCGACGCTAGAGGGCTGGTGATTGTAGATTAACATAAGTAATGTTTTGCCAAATATGTTACTCAATAAAAATTACTTTTATTAATTTCTGTAGTTGAGAAATACGATGGATGTTATACACGGGCGGGTGTCATACTGGAATAATTACATAATTTCACGTACAACGTATAGGTATGTGGGCAAACAGACCAATTTATTTGTTAGTTAACACTGTTGTGTCTTTGATCCTGGCGATGGTAATCGCGAAGGTTATATTCCTACTGAAAATAATGTGAGCCAGAATTGAACGCCTAGTGTCCTTGTAAAATTAGGATACAGTGTAGGCCTACTTTGACTTGTTGCCGGATGAACGTAAGAAGTATTTGAAAATATGACTCCAAAATCAGGATTCTTTAGCTTTCAGTTTAAACTGTGGCCATACATCTCGCGGCAAGTGAAGGGGTGTCACGTGACAGCTCAGATGTCTATCTCTCGAGGCTGGTAATATTTATAGTCTGTAACTTACACTGAACAGACCTGCCTCCCCTTTTCCCATCGCCTTCATTTTCCTCGCTGCCATTTATCCTTGCACCTTCTCTTTTATTTCCCGAGGAAGAATTCCTAATTCTCCCGCTCTTCGCCGCCGCTCCCATCCCCCACTTAGCGCTTCTCCTTTATCACCGTGTCGTTGGAGTTATTGATTGTACGCTCCATTCATTTACACTGGCCCCGGCAAACTTCCTGCCCTCCAGGCTCGCATCTTGCGATTGGAAGTCTTGAGTGATGAGGCCGGCCTTGTCTGTTACCTCCCTACACACTGCTGCAGCGCGGAGAGTCGGCTCCAACATTCTGCTGTACGTACCGCTGCTCAAGAAGACGAGAGTCAACACATTCTTATAACTGACGTCACAGGACACACTTTACAATGGTCAGCGAGTGTGCATGGGTGTCGAAGCCGGCTATGTAAGGCTCAGTGACTACTAACATTACATTCTCACGCTGAGAAGGAAATTAAGCATTTTTTTTATTTATTGTTGTGTAACTATTGTCAGGAGTACATTTTTTTTTCGTAAATGTTAAAAACTAAATCTAGAGAGTACAGAATATAAACAGTGCAGAGGTGCAAACAATCTACCAAACTTGGTATCCTTGAAACTAATTAGCAAATTAAGTTGCATAACGAAAATAGGCTAAATCTTTTCTTTAAATTCATTAATACTGACACTAATCTTATAATGAACAAACAAAGGTATTAGATGTTTAACTTATGTTTTATTTATAATTTTAAAAATACTATGAACTTATTTGTATAACGCGACTGGACAAAAATGTAATATTTTAACCATACGTAGTTTGTTGTTAATTAATAATGGAAGTACTGAAGAGTTTCTCTATACGTAAAACTTTAACATTGCCTTCGACATAATGTACAATAACCAATTACAACATAAAATTTTCTACTAGAAGTACTACTGGCTACCTTGGGTGCTCACGTGGAGGTTTATCGGTGGACTTTCCAGCTGTCCAAAAAATGTGGATAGTTTCCCAAAATTCTGGCGGCAATTTCACAATTATATCTCGCATATAGCAGAAATAATTAAATGTCTTAATCATGGAAAAACTTCCATCATACCAATGGCCGAATCTAGAAATGAATTTTCGTGAAATCTTCTTCAGTGCATACTGGTATCTTCGACATTCATGCGGATTAACAAGGAAATAGTTCGCAATTAAGATACACTGAAAATATAGAAAGCAGTTTTTTTTTTCACTTCAACTCCCTTAAGGTGTGACGATACTATAAAAGTACCATTCAATATTCCGCTACTCTCTAGGGACTTGACGAGTTTTCTAGCAGAATACATTTTTTTTGTCAGCATAAATATTTATGTAACTTAGAAGCCGCTTTTTAGTGAAAGTATTGAAAACTAATGTTAATACGCACACTATGTTATAGAGTATTGTCAAGAACAATAATGCTCCTTATTAATAACGATTGGTATTAATTTTGAAAAAATTACTGAAAATCTAAGCTTTGGTCAGTAATTGCGAAGTTTGCCTATACCACAGATAAAAATAGTTTTTGCTAAAACTGCGTACTTTTTAAATTATCTCGTTAAACTTTTGCTTTATTCTTTGATCCACTCCAGAATTGAATGAATAGAGCTGAATTCCTCTGTCTGCAGTGTACCTCGTCTTATCGTGAGTTGACGATTTTGATTCTGCTGTATATTTAACTGTCCACTTAACAAAAGCGTCTGGTTGTGTGTATTTGTTTTCGTGTACTTTAAAAGAATCTTCACATTTCAAAACTAAATTATAACTCTCGCAATGTTTCTAGTTTCGTTGTGCACAGTGCTGTTTATTTTTCAGACGTTGGAAATATCACAGCAGACATTCAACATATCCTTGAGCAAACAAACCCACGTTAATGGCAAACCTTTTACATTTGCTGATCCAGCGAAGACAACAGAAATAAGTAATAAACACATCCCGGTACTGCAAATTATTGAGGTACTATTCATAATTTGCGGACGAATGTGCATGGCACGAAAGTGTACTGAAAACCAAACTAAATACGTGCTTCCAAGATTGTAAACATTAGTTTACAACTGGCGTGACTGTATCAACAGGAAGTTGGCAGCTTACTCGTTACTGACTGGGATAATAAACGAACGGCAGTGGTGCTGTATTTCATTGACGACCTGATTTTTTAGAAGTAAACCCATTCAAGTAGCTTATGTGCAACTTTGGTAGCAATTTTTGCTGTACGTCTCCTCTATCTTGTAGTCGCCAACGACGTTCCGCTAATACTCTAGATAACCTTGACTAACTCACAGCATATAGATGAATCATTATCAAACCGTCTAACTGTTTACTGGACTAAGCACTTATCACATGACAGTATATGCGTGTCAGTGATATGTCTATGTTTATCCTTCTCTATGCATTTGAAACACAAATTTCGCATTTAACGTACCACAAAATAAGGGTAATATCATCGACTAATTTGGTCACGATACTGAACATAGAAACGAATAAATTACACGTTGCATATTAAGAATGATTCTTACTCGTACTGGCTCCCACAATTCCCTGCGTGCTCCACGCATGCTCGCCGTTAGGAAAGTCACCGCACACTAATGTGTGTTCCCAGACGTAAATAAACAATAGTCCTGATAGTACGCATAAAGCATGCATTCATACATGCTCGCTACGGGTACTCGTACTCGCACTTGGCCACTTCGAATTACGATCTCTGACGTCACTTCCGAACGTGAGTATCTGAGCATGTATTTACCTCGGAACATAGGCTTGGCAAACGATATACTAGAATACGAAACATTTGGCTGGCTTTCTTAAAAACATTGCCTAAAGACGGCAATGGCTTCGGGCTGGAGCCGTGTATCGCTGCCTCGGATTGTAGCAGATTATTCAGAGTCGTTTAGGCAATAGGTCAGGAGTCGTTAAGGGGGATGGAGCGCCAAACCTGTGAATTTTCACAATTTTCGACATAACGTTTTCCCCTAGCTTGTTATAGAAAATCAAGGCTCGACAATCCGTAGATTACATTTTTGTACACCTTCTTACTTTATTACTTAGTCACAGACTTTCTTATTTTTGGAGTACTGATGGCAGATAGGAAAAATGTCTCTTTTTTCCTGTCTGCCATCACTGCTCGAAAAATACGACAACCTGTGACTATGTAGTAATGTAATAAGTTGTAAAAAAGCATCATTACCGGATTGTCGAACCTTGATTTTCTATAACAAGGCAGGTGAAAAAGTTATGTCGAAAATTGTGAACATTCACTGCATTGGCGCTCCATCCCCCTTAAGCCAGCGTAGGGTATAACTAAGGACCACTGTTTTTAGCGAAAAGAATATTGCCCCACTTTGTTTCAATGCCTTACGTGCACATCTGCAATTCTGCTTCATGGTTATTGGCAGCGTTGATTTGTGATGAGCTGTATCTCATTTGACTGAGCCAGTTACAATAACGTTCCTTTAAAACCACACGTCTGTGATTTGCCGGTAGAATCCCAAGGCTCGTAAAATTAAAAATAGCCAATCTCTAACCACGAAGCAGAACTGCAGATGTGCACGTAAGGCACGGAAACTAAGTGTGCAATATTCTTTTCGCGTAAAACAGGGATCCCTAGATATAACTTACGATTCGCTGGTGAGCCGGCCAGGGAGTGAGAAGGATTTCCCTGATTTTCCGCAGGGGTAGCAAATAACTGCAGACTTCTTTGTACTGGTTGGAGTGATGCGCTATCATGTTGGATCGCTGCACTTTCTGAAGGTGTACAGTATTTTGACAGTATTTTATCAAACGTGATGGCCAGATTTTACTAAGCGCATACCCGCCTTGTCGGTAGATGTGTCCAGGGTGTTAAGCATCGCTTAATTCTCGCACTGTTCTTATTATGTACTTTATAATATTTGATGTAATTTCAAGTGTTTGCAATCAACATCTCTGTTGCTAGTGATATAAACTTGGCTATTTTGACCTATGATTTTCATGTATTGAGCTCTTCGATACTTTTCATACTTCCTTCTTCAGCTCAATGGGAACCAATCCACAGGAACACTGAATCAGTAGTTTTAGCGGACTTAATCTTTGACTGGTGGAAGAAATGAATTTAAAATGTTCTAGACGCTTTTGTATTGTATATTGCTAATGTGATCAGGTACTCTCTGGTAGTTTAGGAATGCAGTGTTTTGAGGATTTTATTAACTTATTTTCTTGATTTTTTTTTTTGTGATACATTGAATACATGTAGATTATATTTCTTACATTAGATGTCTGACTATTTATTACAGTAGAAATTACTGCTGTTTTCTGTGCTCGACTACGTTTTACGTTTTGACGTAGTATTTGGCTTTCCTTCGGCATAGGATAATTTTCAGTACAGTCACAGTCAAAACCAGATATTTATAGCAAGTACTTGTGAAATGTGAATTCTAATTTTTAATATGCATTCCTGAAAATGATAGTTTATGTTATTTATCAGTATTTTGAGCGAGTTTACACAGACTGCGCTATTTGCTATGCGAATTACTTAAAGTGGTATGTTAGTCAAGTGACCTACTCGCTCAGACTGTTATGGTCTGGAGTAGTTTTGATGCTCCATTTGACCGGAATGACGCTAACTGAACAAATGAAATGTTATTTCACAGGCTTCAAAGTGAGCGATATAGAAATTAATATTTAATTTTTTTTGAAAAATCCCCCAGATTGTGAACAAAGTACGACCTCGAAATTTAAAAAGTTATCGGTACCAACAGGGTATAGTTCATTTGCTTATAGGATATTCTATTTATTCTACTATTAATATTTTTTCGTACGTAGAAGCGTTATACAAAATATTTTGCCACAATTCATGGCATGGCCATTTAATCTTCTATTGTGTATTAATGAAGCAGTGAGAGGTTGCCGAAGAAAATGCTGAAACTGAGGGAGATTGGAATAAGACGAAGCAAGAAATGGGAGGAACAGCTAAAGGAGGAAGTGGAAAGAAGAGAAGCTGACAGGAAGACAGTAAAAGAGGAAGAGTGGTAGGACGATAAGGGAAGACAGGGGAGTTATACCAGGCTGATCTGACCACAGGACAGAAGCAGCATGTTGATGATGGTGTTTATTAATGGGATACAGAAATGTATAACATAATTTGTAATTTAGTTTCAATTCAATGCTTAAATCTGCCATATTTACTTTTATATCGGCAGTGACACAGTTGTGTGGCAAGTGGCACTAGTTGGAAACTTTTCTTGCCCTGGTGTCTGTTTAGTACAGAGCAGGCTTAATACGTCAACAATTAATTTTCATTTTCGCTAAGAAACCGAACAACTGTAAGTCGTACGTCTAATGGTTCTGTTACACGCCTGGCAAGACAGTATCAGTGCTTGCATATGTTTCAGGCGTTACAAAAATATTCGATTTTCTCGAAAATGGCTGACTCTAGCAATTTTCGACAAGACGACCATTTTATTATTCTTTCTCGCCTGTTTAAGATTATGTAATATAACATGAATTACGGTGAAGTTTTTCGAAGTTACAAGCTGAAGAAAAGTGACGTGTCCCATTTGAACAAAGATGGGCCAATGACATTACCAAACTAACTTACTGAGAATTATGTACAGTAATTTATAATACATTGAACAAAGTTTCGTTATTTAATATTAAGTAGTTTTTGAAATTTTAAATGAAATGCAATTTGAAAGTAAATTTTCAGAGTAGCATTACTCGCACAAATTTTCACTTTAGGGGCAAATTGAAAACACGTTTTCGACATGGTTTTTTGTCACCTATCACCACACGAAATGAACACACTCCGTCCTGACTCATCCTGTATATATCGACGTTCTAAACCAAGACAACATAGCGTAACATGGACCAGTATTACGTCTTACACTTTGAATTGATTGGTAAGTAGTCGCACTCATACGTAACATAGTTCTTATATACCGTAAATTCCGTGAAAGAGCTATTTATAAGATACTTCCCTTTCAAAGACCAGTTCGCAAGAATTAAGTCCTACAGGAATTCAAAGCTTCTACGCAATACGTGGCGTATTTTTACATAGTATTTAATGTGCCACTTTCAAGAGCTAATGATGTATTTATTTCTTTACGGACAATTGTCTTCTACATTTGGTTCGATATTGTCTCATTATTTAACACATATCAAGCAATTGTATTATGATATTTGAAACAAAAAATGTATTACGTAATTTGAAACCTATAAAAATTTTTAATTCGCTTTAAATGTACGATTACATAATTCACTCGTATTTAGTAATACTTTCTACGAATATTTGCTGAGTACTTTAACACCAAGACATATTTTTTTCGCCCGTTAAATCATGCACACCAAGCTGCAAACATTGTTTTCCGTAACTCCCTTGAATGTGAGCCCGTTTCATATATCTATCAAACTGTTGCTCTCTCTTTTTAACTGTTGTCTCTGCCTGGCCATGGAACAAACTCGCGACCGTTATAAAACATTAGTCATTATTTTCTGGTTTTAGAAAAACTCGTTCTGAAATAACTGCATCTACAAAACACCGAAGACCGTGAATAATTTTCTTTCCGCCTTTAACTGTCAAACACATTTATCTGTGCTTGTATCTGTATGCAATATTTAATTTGTTTATTGTCATTATTGTATACATTTACAAACTAAATTTCCATCTTATTGTTCGTATATTCTCACTCAGATGTAACATTTCTTTGCGCTCTATTTTTTTTTTCTATTTGGATTTTAAATATTCTTCGACAGACCATTTCTTTGTGACTCCACAAGCAAGCTATAAACGGACATAGGGGGTTGCAAACTATAATACGTTTCCAGTGCAGATGTCGATATATACAGAACCCAACTGGTGCCTGCATACGGCCACACAATTAACGACTGCGACTGGTCGTACAAAACAACAAGCACAACACTTCCAGAAACTGTCGAGTGCATGCGGCGGTTCAGAAAGGTCGCGGGGGTTAAATCGTGTCGCGGAGGTGTGGAACAATTGCGAATCAAGGGTTGTAATCGCGAGGCGGTGGCCAGCACACGTGTTGGAATCCAGAAAGCTGAAGGAACGAGAGGGAAGATAACGTGGGATCCAAGGTAGTAATCATAAATCCCGCCAGACGCGGTCTGGGAGCTGGGGAATGGAGAGTAGAGGCGCCCTTGCTTGGGCAGAATCCAGGCGCCAGGTCGTCCTCTAAAACCCCCGTCACCATTCACCCACCCCTTCCTCCTTCCTCCCCACCACCCCCGCCATTCCCAACCATGGTGCGGCGATGCCTCGTCCCGAAAGAAGGGTCTCCCTCCAGACCGGTAATGAAAATGTCCTGTCGCCATTGTTCGACGGAAGACCTGTCTCCGTGAAGGGTCGCACCACGTGGCTGCCACCCTCCCCCCTCCCCCTCCACATCATCGTCCCTCGCATTCTGTCCCTTCTTTTTTACTTTCTAAGCTCCAAACCATGCCGCCGTGAAGTATACGTCGCTTACGAATCATGCTCAACGAAATATGTATTTAAGGTGCCCGCCTACCTGCCATGAAAGTTGTGATGTAGAGGTTCAGGAGAATCGTTTCTTCACAGAAAATATTAGTCGTGAGAGAGTGTGTTTGACATATAAAAGATATTAATGTACCTCACACTAAGGGTAAATGGTTTCAGTTATATCAGTTTCTTAAGAAAATAGGGCCTTAACATTCAAAATTAGTGCCTTTTCCGGCTTGTTTAATGCCATTATATTTTTGTTATTTTTTACTTAAAACCATTTAACCTTAGTAGATCTATCCTTTAGTTTTCGATCCCATGACTGTACCTTGTAACAACTGAACATTTTGAGGAAATCTTGTTCTTGTAATATGTGTCCTGCGCAAAGATGCAGCCAGTGTTGTGGAGAATTGTTGGATTCGCGAGACCGAGCCGAGAGGACAACAGAGAGAGCGAGAGACAACCTCCTCCACAACAGGGATTGACCCAATCCCGCTTTTGTGGGGGAAAAACTCAACGTCCATGAGGTCGAACGGCCGCTTAGGCGCTATGTAGGCGGGCCCCTTAAATGACGTTCGTATTTCACGCATGTTATGGAGTTATAAACACGTAGCGCGAAGGTCTCTGAAACACAGCCGATTCCAGGAACAGGAATAGACTGTTCGAGATAAAATAAGCACTAAAGATTTAATCTTTGAAAAAATCACTAGCCGTCATTGCATTGAACACAACCTGAACAATTGTTACATTATAACTTGTACTGTTTACCTCAAATTACCGAATTATATATTTTACTATTAACATACATTACCGAAATAAAATCGATTGAGATCGATATATGTGTATTTTATATTAACAATAAACTTATTTTTATAGCAAAATATGTTGGTTCCTACCGACCGCACAACTTAACTTACACGCGCAAACTTCAAGCAACGTATGGAGATAGATTAGACGCTTTCCTTTGCTAGCGCACATTCTATTTGCTATTATCGTCACAGAGTTCATAGTTTTACCAAGAGATAGCGTGAGCGTGCTTTGTTACTAAAATAAGTTATATTTTATACGATACAAATATGTTAGTTAAGAAACACACAGAATAATCAAGGTAGAATATATGTCACTACAATTGTCAATTAATGTAAAGTAATAGATATTCTATGATCTGTTACGCTTTTAAAAAAAATATATTTGGAATTACATATTACTGGCAACTTTGCAGACGTAACACTCGACAGGCCATGTAAACAAAAATCATGAGGCAATGTTTATGCTCACATGCAGAGGAACGATGCTAACTGGCTGAAAATAGAAATTTAGCACGGCTTTTGAATGCTCCCTTCGTTCCGGACGGCCTTTAGAAAAATGGACTTAGCCGCTTTCACATGTCAGCTGACAGCACAAAGAAATTTTGATAACATATTTTCGAAGAGGACGAAATTTAAATTAACTTGAGATAACAACATATGTTGCTACATAAACAAAATACCAAAAGCATCACATCTTGACCCGACTAATTAATTATGTAGTTAATTTTGGCAGAGTTCTTCTTACACCTGGCAATGAAATATACTGTTGAATCAAGTTTAATAATTTGTACGGAGGTAATGTACTGATGTTTCAATTAGGTACACACACGCCCAATAAAACAGTTTATACAGAAAACGAATAATAAAGACGTAATGTTTTGTAATACACATATGCGTAAGTGTCGTGCGTTTTACGATTCATAGACTGTGTGTTGTGTTTGAGTGTGTGTATGTGTGTGTATATATATATATATATATATATATATATATATATATATATATAACGAAAATATTCTCCGTGTTCTAATATCCATGTGTATCAATTTTCATGGTGCGAGAATAAGCTGGTAGACCTATACAAACTTTCATCCCCTATTTCACTCACTTCCAGTTTTATTTCCACGATAAAAAGTAGCTTATGTCCTTCTCCAAGTTCCAATCTATCTCTATACCAATTTTAATCAAAATTGGTTCAGTGGTTTAAGCGTAAAAGCGTAACGAACAAACTCATACTCGCATTTATAGTAAGGATTAGTAAGTATAGTATTAATATAATTAATAATTAGTATTAGTAAAATGTTCATAGAAAACTTTCATCCTCTATTTTACCCCCTTCATGTTTGTATTTTCGCGATGAAAAGAAGCCCATGTTCTTCTCCAAGGTCCAATCTATTTATATATCAATTTTCATCAAAATTGATTGTGTAGTTTAGTCGTGAAAGCGTAACAAACAAACTCACATTCACATTTATAAAAGTAAGTATATATATTTATATGCACACGTCCGTATGGATACGTATGTATGTTTAACATACATGTATGTCCGCCGCCAACGTTCGGTTTTGCTCATGTATGCTAATGAAATATTATCGACGCGAGAAGTCCCGGATTTGGTCCTCTATGCCGCGACGTATTCTTTTAATGGCTTGGTATGAAAATAATCTGTGTACAGCCAACAAATATTTAGTCATACTTAAAAAACACTTTGCCAACGAAATAAAACAGCAAAGTATTCTTGTTTCACGAACTCAGATGTTTATTTCGCCAATACATACTGTTACAAGTTTGAGAGCACAAACTTTATATGTGGGCAATTCCCATGAGTTCTTTGGGATAGAGGTCTATAATTACAAATAAAAGAGTTAAATTAAGTACTGGATTTAATAGCTCACAAAGCTACGAAATACACAAAACAGTAATCAACTAGAACTCTCACAACACAATTAGTTATGCACACAATTACTCCT
>PNEQ01059599.1:0-33455 GCA_003012365.1 Medauroidea extradentata
AACAGTTGCTCTGTCAAATAAAAAAGACCCGGTTACCGGACGTTTTACTAAACAGTGTCTCCATACCTCTCTCTAGCTCCGTAAAAAACCTTGGCTTCATTATGGATGAAACATTTTCTTGGAAAGAACATGTGAAGCTTATATGTAAAAAAACATTTGCAATATTCCACACGTTAAAAAGAGTTAAACATTTCATACCGCAGAAAACGTTGAAACTTTTAGCAGAAATGCTTATTACTCCTATAATTGACTACGCGGATGTAGTTTACAATGATTTATCCGAAGAATTAAATACCAAATTACAAAGAGTTCAAAATTCTTCCATCCGACTAATCTTTAATCTGAAACATAAAGACCACGTATCTAAATTCCGGAATAAACTAAAATGGCTTAATTTAAAGAAACGTCGTGCAGTACATGTTGCAACACTACTTTAAAAAGTATTGAGAACAGGGCACCCGGAGTATCTTTCAAAAAGATTCGCTTTCCTGTACACAAACGCTCACAATCAAAATACAAGGGCACAAATACAAAATAAATTATCTTTTCCTCCACTGTAACAGCCACGAGAATTTGGAATGATCTCCCTCAGTCTGCCAGAGATGCTTTAACAAATAAATAATTTAAATCCATAGTAACAGAATACATAAATCTTAAATAATTTTACCCTTTACTTCCATCCGTATTGTGCAGTGCTATTTCAGTAGTTACACGAGTATATAACAGTAACTAAACAAGTACCGGTAAACATGTTTTTTATGCTTGCAACTTTGAAATAATTCAATAATTAGCAAGTGAATTTGGTTATAAGGGCTTTTTAGATGTATGAACGTGTGAATGTTGATGACATTGAAACTGTATGTGTGCCGAAATAATGTGTGTATGAATGAATGTGTATATATATATATATATATATATATATATATATATATATATATATATATATATATGTCTGTCTGTATGTATATATATATATATATGGCTGTGAATGTGGTACATCGACTTGTATAAATATGATCTGGTTTTTATGAGTATCTCTGATTTTTTTGTGTATAAGTGAATGTGTTTTGGGCTGTTCTATAGACCCTTTTTTGTGAATGTTGAAGGATTTGAAATTGTATGTGTGCAGATGTATTTTTGCAGGGATAAATTTGATACATTAAATAGGAAAATGTGATCTTAATTAAATTAATTTATATTTTCGTGGATGTGTGAAAACCTTTTAACCTACAAAATAGCTACAGTGTCTAAAGTTTTATTTTATCTCATCCTTTGTATATAGAATCAAAATGTTTTGAACCCAGTGTACAAAATTGTTATTTGTACTTAAAACTTCCTCATGTAATTATTAATTAACGTGTTAGAGTGATCCATTAATTATAAATAGCTGGAATCTTTGTAGCCCTATTCGAGTGCATGAGTATTTTATCTGTGATGTATTTTTTTTTCAGTGTTTTAATTTTTTTTTTTTTGTAATTAGGGTTTAGCTAATTTTTAAGTTCACATGATAAAACCTCGAATTTCATTTAAATTTAAAAAATTGTTAAACAAAAATTTTACTTATTAGTTGTAAGCACATAATGTTTAATTATATTCAAAAGCGTATGTAATTTAAGTGGTTAAGTGTAAGAAAAGGTAAAATGCCTTAACTTCGCCACATTATTAATAAAGACGTTACATTATATTATTATTATATTATTAAATGCTTGCTTGCTATTCTCAACGTGTTCGTCTGACACACGTTTCAAGACCCTGTTTGTGATTTTTTTTTTTTTCAAATACTGTCTTGTGGCCAGAATCGAATGGCGGATTTTCTTAATCCTCTTTTCAGTAGTTTATAGCAGTTATGCTGTCTGAAAAATTCGCCAAAACTATATATGTGTCCTCATGATTACTTTAACTCTGAAAACCACACAAATACCTACGCGATTTACTGAACTTATGACATTTACGAGTAAACTAACTGCACCTTTTCAGTTGGCGGCCGAGATAAGCGAAAATTCAGGCGTTTATTTTAACCTGGTTGTACTAAAAAGAAGCCACAACGAATAAAAATAATTTACTAGTTTTCACAAACATGTAATATTAGTGCTTTCAATTACATCAGGTATATCACAAATCTCAAATTTATTACAAAAAATATTAAAATATTGCTTATGAGAACAAAAATTATTTTGTGTTAACTGGTCGCAAAATGAACAATGAAATAATAGTGGAAAGAATACCTTGAAGCATTTTCGTTACTAATGGGTAGACTTCCGTCAGCTGCGCGTAATAGTTTGCAACCTACCATTAAAATTTCACGATTATGTATTTTCTGAAAATATAGTTTCTATATTGTACTGTGATCAATGTGTTTGTTATTACACGTGTTTTTTTTATAATTCTATAACTTATTCATTTTATAAGAATTTAATCCACTTGTGCCTAAGTGAGATCATACGAGTTATTATTCGATTGGTAAAATATTTCTTTCAGATTATACGCTGTGTTTAATGTGTTTTTTGTAACTCTTTCCTGATAAAATAATTCAAGGTTTATACTTAATCTAGGTAAAATACCTTATTCAAACGTATATCGTTTATGCGCCCATACAATGCACGCTTTTTTTCTGAGACCTAACGTGCGACTGTGGAATCTCTCTGCAAAAAGGCTAGTGTTTTAGCGGATTAATACTTATCAGCCTTTCATATTTTAATATATGTTAACAAATATTTTTTTTTTCTATTTTAAATTATTCGCCAATCCTTTTTATGTAGCGAGGTAAATATGCATAAGATGTCCTTGAGTGCCGGTGCAGATTTATGGAGACGGTTTTTAATAACAGTGTCTAAAGTTATTACTTTTACGGAGAAGTGTCTGTGGCATTTCGTTGACGCGTTGGCAGACAAACACACACAGACAATACATTTCATCAGAATATAACTTTTATCTCTAAAAATAATAACTCTAGACGAATATATGAGACAAGAGAAAGCGGAATTTGTAAAGCAGCCTTTATGGCATACGTTACAGTAATAACTATCGTAGAATGTAGAAGCTATCAACTACTCAAAATAGTCACTCAAAGCGAGTGGTAAGATGCCGCGGCCGGAAGGAAGCGAGTTTTGTTTCTACTTTACGAAATTCTAAAATACGAATCTCCAACGGTGAAAATATCTGTGTTTGCCTTTTACGTGCAATTTACACACTTCTGAATTTAGTGCAGAGATACAGTATTATAACTTAGATGTATTACCTTTATAGAACAAAATAAAGTTACAAAAGGTTTTCGCTTCGCTTTGTTAAAAAAAAACACTTGGCACCTGATTGATATTTCTTTGCAGCAAAATATGAGCAACGCGCTGACAGTCGCATTACTTTGATAATCACTGTTTTCAAATAAGTTCGACTAAATTACAATAAGTAGGCCAAAATTATAACTCCATATAAGTATTATACATAAGTATATACCGTATTAAAACTAAGAATACTAGTTAAAGAATGTAACTAGACGTGTGTACGACCAAATTAAAAATTTTTATTTATGAGAAACTGTCTGTTACAATATATATATATATATATATATATATATATATATATATATATATATATATATATATATATAGGTCTATTCTCTAGAAACTAACATTTTAATAAAATATTTTATATGCTTCTTTACTTATTAACACACCTGCTAACCAATTTCTGGGATTTCAAAAATAAGGATTAATTTTTACGTATATTCTACGCGATTAATATCATAGAATGAATGCACACATCAGCGCAAAGTGGTGTGGGTTTGTCAAGTTACAAATAAGCCAAAATACCAAAAGAATTGACTGCTTTATGAAGGTTATAAAGCGAGAGATGTACTTTAACTAAAAATGTCTTCGTAGTCACACAGTCACACCTCTGTAGGCCATTTTCAAAGATTACGTTACGAATTTCCTAATGGCCTTATCAGTCAAAATTTTTTGATCAGAAACTTGTATTTTCTTTACCGTAACATTAACCAAATGTTATCTTCGTGAGACTTCAAGTTGATAAACCCGTTGTAAAAATTTATTTTTAAGTCTTCCGCGTAGAGAGTGAACGATTTTAAGAGAAATCGTAGGCATGCGATACCTTACACAACTTTACACAATATCGTCAGGAATATCTCAAATAAAAATTTTAATCCGGTGATAAGAATAGAACGAAAAATTTGCGAATGGGAAGTAGAAAGGAAGTAACGGTATACGTGTACGTAAGGAGTCGATGACACTCCGTAAGAGAATCTTACAGCCATAAAAATACCTCAACGAAACTTCCACTGAACTCGTTCCAGAATTTATGAATATGAATAATAAATCGAAACTCTGATGCGAATTGAGTATTTAACTTTAATGTAGTTAACGGACTACAGTACTGGTGAAAATTTCTTTCAATAACATCCTCTTTCCAAAATTTTAAAATATTATAAATCAAACTGATGTGTTTACTGCTACATGTACAATATACACGGACGCAAAGCTGAAACTAACACAGGATGATGCAAAATTTCATTACAGTATTTTTGGAGAAACAGCAATGACATCTAGAGAAACAAAACGTGTTAGATGAATATTGGCCCGAAAAGGTACTGTTACCTTAGGTCTAATAAATTATAGCACATTCCTGACGAACTGGCACATGTAACTGCGGAATGATACATCGGGTAGTGCCGAGCGTCAATTAAACACGAGTTTCCTGCTGTATAGAGAATGTCCCAATGGTCCGGTCTCATAGGGTAAATAGAAATTAGTGAAATACGCAATGGCTTAATAGCGATGTAGTGTGTTAGCGTAAGACAACAGCAGTGTGTTCAGTTGTACGTGTCACTACGATAGAAAATATGCAAATTGATGGCCGCGATGTACTTTGCACATGCATATGCGATGGTTCGAACTGCTTTGTACACGCTGTAACATGGCCAGTGGGATGGAGCGGCATGCAGAAGAAATGTTGTTGTTCACAATAACATTTCATTACATTAACCTATTTCCTGTTGTCACTTCCCTTGTGAGACCGGACTTTTCCTATGAGACTGGACTTATGGGACAAACTGTATTTGTACACAATGGCTGTAATGTCGTTCCACAACATAACGAACCAGCCCTCATCCTATTCACTAATATGCCATACATTATGTGTTCTGAACTGTAGTATAGAACTGGTATATTTACGAACTTAAGACCACGGGTTCCTGTTTATGCTGTTTTTGCGAGTTTAATTTTTTTTTAATCCTGAAAGGAAGCAGACATCGCACAACCGTTACATACAATCGTTGGAAATAGTTTGCACTACGTAGTCTATTTTTTTTCTTTCAAAACATAAGTTTCTATAATTTTGGCTAGTTATCGACTTAATTAAAGTTTCTTAAATTCAATAATTAGCAAATATTATACAAACTTTTGTATTGAAAAAAATTAGTTTACATAATGCCAACAATTTCCCAAATTTCTGTGTAAAGGTTTGGCGATATCTGGAGCCTTTCAGGATTTAAATTATAAAACTTACTTAAATACTATAAATAGGGAACCGTGGCTTCAGAAGTTCATATTAAACTTCCCCCTTAGATGTTAGGACATGCAGTTTTGCAAAGTCCTGTATACAATGTTTTATTTGATTATATATTACATAGTAATTTTTGCTGTACGGAAGTAAGTTTTCGGATATGAGTCTATAACACTGAAGGATTTCCGAGCGGAGAATATTGATCGTAGCATAAATATCTTTGTTAGGGAAAATATAGCTACGTAACACGCCACAACAAAGCTTCAGTAGGAGGCGCCGCAGATGGGGAAAATGCGATCTACGAGGTTAGGGGCTGGTGGACAAAAGCAGACGAGCACACAGCAGAGCGTAAACTGTGAAGAGGGAAAGAGAGAAAGAATACAGAGAGAAATTGATGAGTTGAAGGCTGTGTCGGCGCAGGCAGTGCCGTTGTAGGGGCGACTCGACGGAGCAGTGATTAACTTTGGAACCAATAACTCACAACTTTTAATTAAAAAAAGAGTAATAAATCTGCGGTTTAATTAAAACAATGATGAAGCGCCGAGAACCAGTGTGCCTACGAAAATATCTCGAGCGCATCCGTAACTAGATAATTATTATCGGCCGAAGAATGGTTCTTGCTCTGTTCATGAACGTCGAACCTTCTGCAAAATGTGCATGGGAAAATGAGAAAACAGGTTGCAGCAATTGAAATTTAAACGTTAAGAGGAAAAATTAATTTACATAAAAGATTTTATATGCATCGAACGAAAGTTATTCGTCCAGTTTCATTTCGAAAATGATACAAGTCACACAGATCGTGTATTAATTCCACTCTGCTGAAGGTAATGAATTACGTACTAGCCAGTTGAATATGTTTTTTTTTGTGGTTTAAATATTTATGAGCAGTTAAATATGGACCAGTTTCTCCCCTTTAATACGTTTCTTCACTTGCCCAACAAACATAGCTTGCGAGTACCCATATAATCACAAATACGTAATTAATTAATAATTTTAAATACATCGTATGTTCGTTGAACATCGTGAAATATTTTGAAAAATGCTAAGAAAACCGTAAGTATATAAAAACAAAATTGGCATGGTCAGTAAATTCGGCTAGGTTTCTTGCTTTGATTTTGTCCCACCGAGTGAGACAGGGCAACTTTAACATTTTAGACTCTCATTCGGAAGGATGTTTCGATTAACGGCTCAGGTCTTCCTGATGTCGGTTACCCATAGTTTTCCGAAATCGCTCTAGGGTACCGGCGAAGCGCGGTAAGGTAAGAGGTATTAAACTTGACTTCACACCATAATCACGTGGCTTTGACATGCCTGCAGGAATCAGCCAATATGAATGATTGGATGTAGTTTTTTGGACATACAGTCCTCCATTGCGATGCAGATATCTGTCAAAGAAAACTAAAGATAATAGAAAAACACAAATATGCAGATAAATACAAAACATAAAATTCCATAAACGGAATCGGGTCAAATAATCCAAGGACAGACAAATAAGAAAATTAAAGTATAAAAATTAAATCCAAACACCGCAAAGGCAGACAACCCAAGTTTGAGTCCTTCTTTGGCAGAGGGACAAACAGATAAAACATTAGAATAAGAAAGTAATATGTTTGTGTGTTATATAACTTATTTATATATATATATATATATATATATATATATCTTTGTCCATGTATTTTATATTTTTGTCCCTTTCCCAAAGAAGGCCTCAAACTTGGGTTGCCCGCTTTGGTGGTGGTGATTGTTTTTATTTACATGTTTATTCTTTATTTGTCAGTCCTTGGTTTATTTGATCCGATACCGTTACGGAATTTTATGTTGTGTATGTAACTAAATCATACACTGCTCATATCCCTCTTTATATTCTCTTTTGTTTACTTTGACAGACATCTGCATCGCAATGGAATATGTCCAAAGAAATAAATCCAGTCATGCACTCCTATTGCAAAACTCTTTCAAACATCAGCCAATATTAATGTTCAGGTATTATTGAAGTCGTGGTACTGGATAATTCATTCTACTCTTGAACAATACTGGTATGAGATACAGCACGCGCCATGTAAGTTGGCGGGTAACGAGCTGGAATATGTTGCATATAATATGACTACAGTTTTAAATGCGATGGCTAATTTACATGAGTCGATTTCGTTCCGGTATTTATAGGCTACTAGGTATTTTTGCAGCGGCCTGCTGCTAGAATTACTTGAATGTGCCCTTCACTCAGTAGCTGCCACTCGCCATCTAAGCTGTCGCGCTTTGTAATACTGCACCTAACAGTCTAGTGGTTTCTAAGACAACTCAGAGTTTTGTGTAGTCACTTGTCTAGGATCACTGCCTTCCGAACACTTATACACGCTTCGCCGCTGCTCCAGAAGAATTCTGAAATAGTTTCTTAAAATGTCATGGTCGAATTCCTCTCCCAGTTACTTGCATTGTGTCATGTTGTATGCCGCAGTATTAAATGTTCTCGCTGTTGACGAGAAGTTAAAAAACTCACGTTGTCTTCAGACCTTGTGTGCCTCGAGAACTTGAATAGTTCTAAAAAATAACTATATATAAATATTTTTAATTTTTGTATTAGGACAAGCTTACTAAAGCGTTAGTCATTGCTTAGGTTTCAATAAGTTAAATATGTTAATACATGAAATAAGAAAATGCATCTGTGTAAGGTAGCAGCAGTCGTTTTAATTTTCATTTTACTTTACAATATGTATTATCTGTAGGTCATACGGTAGTTGTACTTATTAATTTAAATTATAAATTAACATGTTGCATGGTCGTGAAACATTCTTTGAAATAGTTGTATATTTCTTTATGCAAATGACTGATACACAATTAATTAATTTTTCAAATTGGAATTTTACACACATGTTTCAGTACTGTAATTTTGTCTGATTGGCCTGTATAAGCGATAATTTTTTATTGGCAATACATACACGGGTAAATATTAACTTCAGTGTTTTGAAAATAATATTAAGGTCTGACATTGTAAAGTTAATAAAATAGCAGAAAAATTAGCTTTATGGTGTTACTAGGAGTTCGTCCGTGGCATTGCCTGTGTGCAGTACTTGTTAAAGGGCAAGTGACGTCCAGAGTATTCATTAAATAAGAAAATACTTAAATATACAACACGATACATGTTTTTTCGCCTTATATGCCATAAAAATTAGACAATTTTCATAATTACATCTGTGAAATTTGTGTATGCTATTTAAGTAAAAATCATGACCTGTTTTAACTATGTCCACGATTCATAATTTTTTTCCTTCCCTTTTCCTGGTATTAATTTTCCGGTATTTAAAGAATCACTATTTTGAAGAGAAAAGCCACTTTATATATCTAAGGGTTCGATAGGTATCGAGGATTAATTTAAAACACGTTTCACGCATTTTCGCCTCGCTAGAGGTCGTATTTTGAAAAATTCTGAAATTTGTACATATGTATTTTATTGAGCGTCTCATTTAAGTCAAAATCACAACGATAGCTCGTTGGGTTTGAAGTAGGCCTATATTCAAATTATTCATGGAAAACATTTCACACTTAAATTCAATCTTAATGCCTGCCTACGCGCTGAGGTTTTCACGCACGAAATCTACCGTTCGATGTCCAGCGGTTTTGGCTGTGCGTTGATAGTCGGTATTCTCTTTCATGTATAGAGATAAGTAGTCCACCCATGGCTTTGTCTGCGTACGTAGCAGTTAATTTTTACCTTTATTGAAGGACCTACTGGTACCCCAGATTAGTAGTTCGGCCATCATTTGTTCGCAAAAACAAGCTGATAGTTGAACTTAATCTGCAGCAGATTACGTATCTATAGTTTTCCATGGTCCTTATTTATAGTCCGAGCAAAACTGGCCTTGAAATGAAATTATAGCATCTTAAATGCGAACGTTTAACACGAAATTATATGTTGCATACTGGTATGAAAACTGATATAGGTTATTCGGGATACAGCGAGCGTTAAAAATTTAACTTTTGAAAAGTATCACTAGTTGTTACTGCACATAATTCAACATCACTTACTGCTTGTATGGTTGGCAGCGAAATTACGCAATATAGTTCCGTATTTTTCCTATTAAAATAGAACAACACAGAAACAAAATCAACCGAAATCGATATATTGTATTTTATATAGTTAATAAACTTTGTTTATTTAACTGTATCGATTCATACTGACTACACAATTTATTTTACACGCGCAAACATCAAGTGATATGTCCAACGAGGTTAGCCGTTACGCGCGTCAAGATACAAATAAGTTGAAAATAGAACTTTAGCAGAGCTGTAATGTGTGCTCACTTTATCCCGAACCACCTTTATACTTCAAAAACAAACAGAGGTGGGGACTGTTGCTACATTATACTTCACACAGACACACACGCATACAAACACACAACAAATATATATTTATATATTATTTACAAAATCTTCGCATGGAGCTTATACCGTATACCATTACTGAGTTTTTGGGAGTTAAAATTGAACTAGATCTACTTGTGTCATAATGTTATCCAGAGATACTTAGTTTAAATTTTACTCCTATTAAAAGAACAAAAGCTAATGCGTGGAAAATAAATTATTTCTGTCGGAAAATAAAACCCATTATGAATGTTTTCCTATCTCTCGCGAATCCGAAAAATCAGAGTACCACGCATAAATGAGAGTATTTTTAATCAGATTTGCGTCAATCGGATGGCTATTGTTTATTAATTTACGTGCTCTCTCCCTCTCTCTCTCTCTCTCTCTCTCTCTCTCTCTCTCTCTCTCTCTAAAAATGTTAAACAATTGAGAACTTAAATTCGACACATATAAAACGTTCTTTTGATCAGAAAACACTGTTAATAATAATATTTAATTTTCACATCATTATTCTGCAGTTCTGTCAGTTACAAAAGCTGGAAAATATGTAGATAACATTTATTTTGGTAAAAAATATTTCCATATTCTTGGTACAGTTTTCAGTTTGCAGCATTAGTCGTAGAAGTGTCAAATAAAAATATAGACTATTATTTTGTGGTTTGCAATGACTAAGTGTTATAAGAATATATTGCACATTTGAACTTAAAAAACCTTTGTGCGTCTATATCGGTAAATTTTGGTATTCACAGATGTTTATTTACTGACCTACGCTAATACTTAACTCTGAGTCAAAATGTAAATAAATGTTATTTATTGCAACGATTAAGAGACATCCCAGTTAGTACTTCATACAAATAAACATATTTTTTTTATCAATTTATGTTTGTTAAATTTTTACAGTAATTATATTATTTTAATGTTGTAAAATGTTATTTCTAAATAATTTTTTTTAAATTAGTAGTTTAGATGTTACACTTTGAATGATGATAGCAGTGAATCACGGAAAAGCAACACTTGTAGAAAATATACAACATTTTCAAAAATGAGTACTTGTGAGTCATGAATACTACCAAAATGCAAGACTTTCAGTACTTACATTCTATGGTATCAGATATGGGTAACGTGACCATTTCCTTAAGTTCATAAATTTTCCGACATTAAATACAATTAAATAGATGTGACAACATTGTTTACAAGACACCGAAAACATCTGACATCATAAAGTATTGCTAAACAAATACGATTGCATTGCTTTTGTAAATGATTTTGTAGACGCAGTAAAAAGGAAATAAATTATTTTGAATTCAGTACAGAACATTCAAGTTATTGTTGATACCTTCAATAACAAACTGGCATACATTCTGTAAATTTTAATTTTTTTCACTGTCGAAACAGCGGATTGAATAACAGCTGTATTTTAGTTATTTTGCAAGACAGCCTTCGTTATGGTGACGCTTTTTTCTTTTTTACAGCATTCTACCAGAATTACACCGTTATTCCCTTTGCAAATGCTGAGTGAATAATGCTTCATGTATATTAATGTGCCTACTTTAAACAGTGATTAAACAGCATGCCGATTTTGTTAACATTAAAGCCTTTAAGTATAATTAAAATGTTTTTAAAATGACTCACGTATTGTTATATATTCTCACAATCATATTGCGTTGCTTTGTGCGGTAGCAACGTTCTATGATCGACTTATTATCAAACATATCGCCCACGCAGTACGTGTGTTCACGGCAAATCTGCATATCACACTTTTTTCACACATTCAGACGTAATATTGTTTGTGAATTTGTTGAGTTTCTTTCCGAACAGCCTTTATTTATCGGTGTGAATTGGTAAAGGGTTGTCTGGGCTTATATACGACCAGTGGGTACGCTATCACCCGTAGTTTTTTTTCTGGCGCAGTTGAAACGAGACGACCAATGTGTCTTACGCTATTGTGCAATTACAAAAATAACCACGTGGAAAGCAGTGCAGCCCTCTGCCTTATCGCAAAACTTTAACTTTCGTAAGGTGTTAAGCATCTCCAAAACAGCTGCCCAAATAATACGCGACTGGCAACACGTAGGCCAATATGTTACACGTGTACCGTCGTCTATGAACTTTCTGACAGTTTTACAGCGTTATAAGCACCTATTCGACCAAATTATAAAAATAAGGTAATTCAAGTATCAAGTGATTCACTTTGTTCAAACAAATTATGTAAAATAAACTGAGACAATACTGTCTAACAGAGAGTATAACACTGACCTATTGCAACTACTATGACAAAAACCTACGTTAAGTGTCGTACAAAAACTAAGTACCATGATTAATGCCGTCAGTAGACAACTTACATAATTCAGGATTTCGAAATATGCACCACACAAAGAAAATTTTACATTAAAGCAATTTAAAACGCCAAGAAATAATTGATATGAACAGTCATCTGTGTGTTGTTAAGACATTATTCTGCAAGAAATTTTTGTCATAAAATAATTGAAGTCTAGTTTCGCAAACCTCTTAAAACGGTTACCTATTTTTTGCATTTTTAATTTTCTCGTTTGAATTGTGAGATTTATTGTTATTTATTTTGTTAGTTTTCTTTAGTTCGTAATATTTCTTCTGATTTAATAAATTTTAAATACCACTTTTTTATCCTCATTCCAGGTTCAGGAAAGTTGAGATTTATTTATATAGGCTTTAAGAGCGCTATTATAACTTCAAAAATCTTTTCAGTTTTTAAAAGTATTTACAAGTGGGACTAACAACATTTCTAGTATTTTTCTAACACAGAGTCCTTCGCGGTGCCAAAATGCATTAGTATTTTTTATGAAATCAAATATGTTTATGTTTCGGATGAATAACATTCTATCTTATTTATTAGTTAACGTAAATTTTTAGTAATTAAATTTGTGGTTTATTACACAATACCAAAGTAAAGAATTTACTTTTTTAAGCATTTTAGAATTATAAAGCCGGTGTGAGTGCGTAGTATGTAATTAAATTATTGTTTCCTTTTAACTGATTTATATATGAATATAAAGATAACAACAAACTGAATGGTCAGGCATGGCATAGCAGATAGTGGCAAACGTATATTCAAATACCTCAGCAGTAACAGTCACGTAAACTTAGATCACAAGATGTGGACCTACGACGCGAAGAACATTTCTCCTTCCGTATACGACGTGAAGCAGCGGGAGACGGCAGCGTCAGAAGCTGCCAACATAAATGTTACTTTTTACGGCGCGCCCATGAATATAAACCTTCGTCCTGATCGTCAAACTGGCTAAGATTTTCCAGATTTTTCTTTTCCTTTCCGGTCTTCTTCACCCGGGCCTTACCGAGCCCTTTGGCTGCCATCCAGGCGGTCAATACTCGGCGGGCAACTTACTTATCTACAGAGTTCGTGACTGGATTCCGCAAAAATGCCGCGGCCTCGCCCGAGGGGTATGAGGGGAGTTTATATATATATATCTATTTCTCCCGCTGCAGTGGCATCTGCTGGCGACAGTTATTGTTATGTCTGCCCATTGATACTGTTAGGCCCTGCTCTCATCGTGGTTCTTGGCGAACGTGCCAGTCCTCTGGGCCATTCTCGAAGGCGTCGGCAAATGTTCCGACTGCGAAGCGCTAGGGAAAATATATTGAGAACGTCGAGCCGAAGTCATAGAGAAGAACGGAATGGCTTTGGACAATTGGCGTTCCCAAATACGCTTGACGTATACGCGATCATATTACGGGAATTAACTTGGATACATATTCGGCCGAGCTATTCTCATAAATTTCCATACCAATCAATAGAGACTAGAAAAATTCGCGAGTTCACTGACCTGTAAGCTAGCCTGCAAGAATATTTGTGATCTGAAGCAGACAGCAGATGCTCATTACCTGCTCGCTGTTAAAGTGATATAGGTATGTATTAGTTACGATTTTATTATTGGCTCAGAGAATTCCAAATATGTCAAACGCCAATTGCGAAAGTGACGCAGACTTACAATTGATGGATTTCCAGCTTCTGTCCAAATGAAAACGCGAATTTTTCAGGCTTCTCCTATCATCTTAATGGTTACTCAGGAGAACTCACGAAGAAGTGCGGTGGTTTGGTATAGTGATACCTAGGGGCACTTTATTTTTGTAACAGGATTTTTCGGCGCCAGATTGTTTCAAAGCCTTGTGTACACATAGTTGCTGCTCGCCTTCATTGTCAGTGATTTCAATTCTCTTCATCTTGGTGTTCTATCCGAAAACACAGACGGATGGAGCCGCAGTAACCTTATTCTGCCACAGTCAAATTTACGCAGTTATGCAATATGGAACCAACTACTATTAAAAACCGTGGTTAGAGATTATGGTTTACCGCGGGAAAACTGAACTGTTTGCTGGATTCAAACACACTTTTAGCTTTACAGAAGGTTACTGGCTTTAGCTTGTACTTGGAGAAGTTACCATATTTCTACGAGCCAATAAGATTCCCGATGTTGTTAATATTTGATGCCTTTTTTTGGTCGGCTGACAGCTACGTTATTTCAGAAGTATATCACCGAATCATATATGTTGCAAGAAACTTTAGCGTTTTCAAGCGTATGTTGGCACAAAACATTTTCGCTATATACCATCATTAGAGATGATGGTTTATCGCGGAAAAACTTGACTATTTGCTAGGCTTGAACATACGTTCAACTTATCAAAAGATTACTGGCTTTTCCTTGTACGTGGAGCTACTGCCCTATTTGACTGAGCCAATAAGAATGCCGCTATTTTAATACTTAATGCATGTTATTGGTCTGCAGACAGCTACGTTGTGTCAGTGTTTTCAAGACTATGTTGACGCAAAACATTTTCGCTATATACCATCATCTCTAACCATCATCTCTAACCATGGTAGTTGGTTTCTAATTACTAGGGCATTGAAAAATTCGCTTTTTCTTTTATAGGTACAAGCTAGAATTCCATCAACTGTAAGTTCGTGTCACTTTCACAATTGGTCCTTGACTTATTTGACGCCTCGTGTAAATCGCTGAGCCAATAATAAATATGTAACTAAATGCAGGCCCATATCACTGTGTCAGCGAGCAGCTAATAAACATCTGCTCTTTGTATGAGTACACGTATATTCTTGGAGGCTAGCCTACGGGTCAGTGAACCCGAGAATTTCTCCGGTCACTACTTTTTGCTAGAGGTGCGTAAATTTCGCAGATACATTCCATGTCAGGTTGTACGCCAATTATGTATACTTCACTGTCATGTCTGTGACTTGCTGGCGGCTGTTACGAAACGCGTTTGACTACTGCACGCCAGTAGTAAATAAGGAAATAATGCTAAGTGCTATCGCTTGCTACCTGCTGGTACGGTTATAAGCCAATAGATACAGACACTGGAAAATAGCGGGAATATTTGGCTGATTGCTAGGCTCCAACGTGATGTAGATAACACTGAATGTTTCGTACCAACATTTTTTTTTGTAGAATTTTTTCTCTCTACAACAGGCCCAGTTAGAACTGCACAGCTTGGACACACAGCAGGTATGATTTGTCCCAAAAATGTTCACACGTGTCACGGTTAATAAAATACAGTTCATTAGAGACTATTTTAAACATTTTCGCGATTTTCCAGTGTCTCTATCAATAGATAATCGATTGTGGCCAGTGGGTGTACAGGACTGACAAGTCTAGGCTGCTGCCAGATGAGAGCCATCTCTGGACAAAGGCACTCTGCCAATAACCGTGAACTAGAAGCACAGATGTGCATGAAAGACTCTGAAAAAAGTTGGTGCAACAATGTTTTGGGAAAATCAAGTATCCCTAGTGTTAGGAAATAAAAGTAGAAATTAATTTTAATAAGTCTGTGAAGATTATTTGAACCACGTTATGCATAAAAGAACCAAGTGTCATTGTGATGCAACTGAGAAAATCTAGTTTCAACGATAAACACCTGCATTTAAATACAATTCCATCCATGACAAAATTGCAGAACATGATTCGGTATAAGGACATATAAGTTATTAATGTATGTAAGTTTTAAATTCATGTATTTGCTACTAATTTCAGAGTAATAAAATAACGTGCTTGGTTCCTTTATGCATAATATGGTTCATTTTGAGTTTCAAAGTTACAGGCAAAATGTGGAGTCGTGCCTCATTAGATCAATAAGGGCGATGAAATTACTATAAACCAGCGTACTTAGTAACTGTTTCTCACATTGTTTAGAGGAAATTAATGTTTAAATTCTTAACATCATATAGCTTTCTATAATTTTTAGAAATTCTGTTACTATAAAAGCGATTTTCAAATTAGAATAACTCCCACTATTTTCAGTTTACGGATGAATTAAAACCGCTTTATTTACTTATTTGTATATTTATAACCGTACAAATTTGACTCAATCCGTCCTGGAGCACCTTGCTAATGCATTAATTTTTCTTTTTACGTTAGCGGAGAAAATCCAAGTACTTTTAAGGCAATGCTCACTGGTTTTTACTTTTTAGCTATATTAATTTTTTACGCCTAAACGAGAGAAGATATCAAAAATATATCTGGCAGTTTTGATTAAAATAGTCTTCTCCATCTTGACTGGCTTTTTCAAGGCAGTAAGTACTATGATTTTAGCTAATTATGTAACCAAGGAAATTGTTGATAATTTACTTTTTAGTCGCAAACTTTTAATTTATTGCCTTGAAAAAAAAATAGCTATCACGGCATAAACAATATTAAACGAAACTGCCAGACAGATTTTTTTAACTGCTCTCTTTTAAGCTTAAAATAATAATTAACTGTAGAGACTAAAGAAAATGACCTTAAAACATCTTCCTTGCGCACGACTTTGTTTAAGGCAGAAAAAGTGGACATTCACAGAAAACGTAGCCACCAACTTAGTTTCTCAAACATTAGCGTGTCATACACCTAATGTAACTCGACAAGAATCACAATGCTTAACATCTGTGGACGAACTTCAAACGGCCATTAGTTGTGAACCTGGAAACCCACAAGCTCAATTAAATGAGGGAATGCCAAAAACTGGGACAGAATGTCGGGTACCATGGACAATGAATTTATCGTATTTCTATAAATATACGTACTTAGGACATGGAATAAGATGCTCAAATAACTGCAGATATGTGAACAAGCAAATAAAAGTTTACTGACCAACATCAGCAATAATTCCAGAACAACAAAAGCACCAGCTTTGCAAAATATGGCGGGTTACCATTTCCCATGAGATTATTCACGCGGTTTTAAATTTAACACTTATTTGAGACATGCAAATCTTACTCCAAATTTACTTAAGTAATTTCTAAAACTATTTATTTGCATATTCAGCATATTTTGAATTCGGTTCACCTCAGTTATCCACATCTTTTTTTATTTTTATATTTGTACCAGATTTTTGTTTTCTTATTTTAGATATAAATTGTGACTAAATCATCCTCACAGGAAATTTTTGTATCTCTTATAGTTTTTGCGTAATGAGTCGTAAACGTCAAAATTTGCACTTTACGATTTTATGCACGCTACTTAAACCAACTGACATACCAAACCGACAAAAATTCACAGTGTATAACAATGTTGAAGGCTGTAATTTTACTTATATAAAAATAATCAAATACATGGTTTTGTAATTTTAAAAAAATTTTGAAATTTTTATATTTTCATTTTAAAATTCAGAATTTTTTATTAAATACAAAAATATTTAATTTCTTTGTTTCATATATGTCAAATCATAGCCTACAACATTGTTATATATTGTGAATTTTTTTTCGGTTTGGTATGTCAGTTGGGTTTAGTGGCGTGCATAAAACCGTAAAGTACAAATTTTGACGTTTACGACCCATTTTGAAAAAACAATAAGTGCAAAAATTTCCTAAGAGAAAGATTTAATTACTATAATTTATGTCTAACATTATAAAAAATATCTGGTACAAATATAAAAATAATACGTTGAAAACTGAGGTGAACCACGCCCTTTAGGACCATGAATGATAAATACAAAAAGATTTTGAAAAAAAAACTTTTACTAAACTTTGAGGATACCGTTTTCTGCCCCTCCCCCTCACCTCGTTTTGCCACCCTTCCTGTTTATATACATTTGTATTGTCCGAAACCTACGCTTGCGCACGCACAATTCATCATAGTTTCATCGCAATCAAATGAATGATATAGGCACGCATATGTTACACACAACATTCATTTATATATATTTTTATATATTATTTTTGTACTTTTATATACTGTCTGGAATATTTGAGCAAATAAATATATCTAGGATATGCTAGGGTGTGGAAGACGTACAAATTACAGTAGCATATGAAATCTGTATTAATAGAATTTGAAGAAAACCTTTTATTTATTTTATTTTTTTTTACTTTTTATTTTTGTAAGTTTTCCTATTTCTTTAAAATATAATTTTTGATACAGTGAAATGTGTTTGTGGTAAAGAAAGCGCATTAATACGTTTGAATATAACCATGTTTAACATCACTTAAAGACCGACGTATACAGGGACTTATGAAATATTACGTGCGTATTCCACACTATTTAAATGAAAAAAAAATCCGTTAACTGTATTATAAATTATAATTTCTTCACGTCCAAGTAACATTTAAAAATTTAGTAATTAATCGAATTATATGGAACATTGTTGAATACTAAACTTAAAAGTGTATTACCACATAAAATGTTTTACAACTCAAAAGTACCGACGTTTTTCTCAGTACAGTGTATAGCATAACAAACAAAAACATCTGTAGTTCTACAAAGAATCGTCAAGCAGCTCGATTTCCTTATACTCACTTTTACCGTTTGTGTCTGAACGCTGAAAAAATAATGACATTGAAAAATATACATTTTTCTCGACGATTATTTTTCTTAACCATAAATCAGAAAACAATTTCCGTACTCTGAGAAGCTCACATACGTATTCCTGTGCTGCGTTACATATTCAAACCCCCTCAAGCAATGTGTCACGACTTCCGGTAAATATAGACACGCTAGTATTGTTTGTAGTTGGCGTGTCTGACTTGTGTACGAAAGGTTGCGTGTTCCACGGCGACCAGACGCACATCGGGAGAACGGTTACCCACGGGGTCTACCGCTCCCCCACTCCAATCTAACAGCGGTGCAGTTCCTGACTAGGCGCCATTCCACTTCCTCATCGATTAGGCTGGCATGCCACCGTGGCAGGTTGTGCACGAAATGATGTCAATATTATCGTCTTCATTACTGACTCAACCCTGGTACTGCCGAACCTATCTCAGCCACAGTGGCGGCTCATGGGTTGTTGACAGGTAGGGCTGCAGTTGCCAAGAGCTGTACGGGGTTGTGCGCTGGTTGACTCTACAGCCACTGACACGCTGATGTGCAGGTGCCCCTTACTACTGAGTGGTCACAACACATCCAGTAGCTGGAAAATATTTCATGGTCGTTGGTCTACGGCGTGTTCATCAAGAGTGTACAGTTCCGATTATATGCAGCCCCACCAGGCAACAAACCGTGAGCCGTCACTGCTCAACCAACTTGATGCTATATTTTATTTGTGGATTTTCTGCAATGACTTCTGTTTTAAAATATACTTTGCTGATGTGGCAATGTTGAGGCATGCAAGACGTTTTTGATGATTACGGAGCTCATAATAGTATTATATGTTCATCTTATGTTGGACTTGTATTCATTCTTGAACTGTAACCTATAATATCCTTGCAATGATTATGCTTGGCAAATTAGTGAAAGGTTACAGTATTATTTATGTCAAGTAGTTTATTAATAATATATCTTATGTCTTGGCAAAGAGAAAATTAAATGTTATGGTTCGAAAACAAATATGCATGAAAACAATCTATCATTTCTCGTTAAGGACCTGATATAGTCGCGTATTTTTTCGACACAAGTTAGAATTCAAACAAGTGTTACTTTCTGTCACTTTCGCAATTGTTGCTAGTCTTACTTGACCCTACAGGGTAGCGAGCGACCGGAAAAATTGATAAAAAGTCAGGGAATTTAAGACGTCTGGAGATGTCAGGGAAAAGTCAGGGAATTCTCTAAAAAAAAAAAAAAAAAAAAAAAAAAAAAAATTCAAAATTTGGAAATTTGGTAAACAAACATTTTTGCGAACACAACAGTTCCATAATATCTTTTCGTACCGATATTATAGTTGTGTGGAACAGTGGGTTTGACTCTTTGTACCAGTTTTTCGTCTCAAAATACGATTATTTTGGCGTTTTGTACCAGAATTTTTAGTGGTTCCCGCCAGTGTTGCCAAACCTATGGTTTCCCGGACAATGTGTTGAGATGTTTTCAAGTTTCCGCAGTGGTAAAACGTTACTCTCTCGTGGTGTTTCTTGCGTAGTGTTGGCAAAATGCCGTTAATTTTAATGAATTTTAGTTAATAATGTGGGTTTTAAACAGTTGTGGTGGTTTTTCCCAAGAATTTGTAGTAGAAATTGTAGGCGTGGACTTGGCAACATAGGATTCTCAGTTCGCTTTTATTCTTACCATGCGGCATGCTGATACGTTCGTTAATCGTTGTCGGTTGTTTATTGTTTACTTGGCGTGGCGCGAATATTTTTTTCTATGGTTTGTGCGAGTATTAATATCTTCTGATCATGTCTGAAGTCCGTGGATTTGCATTTAAATTGTATTTTATCTACCGTACCGCGTAATGGAGGAACACGCCTGAACTTCTTGGGTCGTGCAGTGACAAAGTTGTGTTAAAAAGTTACATAATTACGTGATGTCGTGTGTGTTTATGAACATTGTTAAGTGCATTAAAATATCTGGAAATGTACGTTCAATGAGTGTTATTTCCACAACGTAATAAATTTAAGGAAAACAGTTATGACAGGAAGAAACAGATTGTATTGGTTAACCGATCATAATACTGTTAAATGAATCGCGAATATCCTGGTGACAACTCTGCAAAGTGCAATTCGTGCAATGTTAATTTTTCTTTAAGCAACATGGGCTGGCGTACCGTTATGAGCTACATTGAAGGCAGAAAACCCTAAGTAGGCAGGGAATTTAAACTGTGAAGGTAGGCCTAGATGCTTTTTTTTTTTTTTTTTTTTTTTTTCAGATCTTTACCATGTGAAACAGCAATGTTTCCAGATTTGTGTCACAGCAAAGAAACTTCAGTTACAACGAGATAAGATAGGTTTTTACATCACATTTGTTCTTGGTGTCGTATTTCTTGGATGAAATGAGTTAATTGCTAGAGGGGAAGAAAGTTGTAGTTTGTTTCAACGAATCATTGAATAAAGTTTCTCAAAAACCACAGGTACACATTACAGTATGTTTTTGTGTTTCAAAGAGTGATGGTGTAGTGACCAGGTGTTACACTATTGTTTTTTGGCCACTTATTAAATGCTTTTAATTCTGGTATCGAGAGCTTTTCTCTCCATAACTTCACAATAGCATTTTAAAAGTGGAAAGTGAATTGACGTAGCCTAAGTGAAAATTGTTGTATTTGAATATTCCTGGGACTTTGTTGCTTTGTTAATAATGAAGCTATGATAGAATTTATGCAAGGTGAAGTTATGTTGATTAGTAGTGTTCAGGTAAAAAAAAAAGGTAAATATTAAATATTACTACACATCGGAATTTTTCGATATTCGACGTCTAAGGGAGTGAAGGGGGTGAAGTATACATTCTATGAAACGTCGATAGTACTCGAACCCGACGGTCTACCATCATTATTACTAATTTAATAAGACACGTATAAAAATGCATATTAGTCAATTTCAGGATTTTTCGATACTCAACATTTAAGGGCTGAAAAGATCTTAAATGTTTTCCGATTAATTATCGATATCTGTCTAATACTTCGAGACAGAGAGTTTGTTTTCGATTCAAAATGCTGCTTAAGTAAATACCCAAATAGGAGTTTTAGGAATTTTTTAAATTCTACCCCCAAGCAGCAAAATGTTCTTTATGAATCGCCTTTACCACTGGGACACAATTGAGTATTGTAGTGATTTTTACTCCAGTTGGTTAAGTATACAAATGTCTATGACAGGTCTCCAAGACGTTTCGAAGTTACTTAATTAAGGGGGTGAAAATACGTGAAACGTATTTTTATGATTATCCCTCCATATCTATCGAACCAATCGAAAAATCGTAGTGATCTTTACTTTAGATTGATGACTATGTAAATATTGAAATTTTCATTAAAGTATATTTTTCGAACTAAGCCGTACAGAGGTAAAAAAAAATGTGTTTTCGATTCGCAATAGATGTATATATATTTAATTCTTTGATATATCGACGTGATTTTTGTTTTATATTGATGCTTACTCAAATACATTAAAAGCAATTTCAGGAATTTTCGATATTTCCCATCTAAGGAGGTGAAAAGGGGTGAAATGTAATGAAATGTGTTCTCAATTGATCGTCGATATATCTTGAACCCAGCGGGCTATTGTCCTGTTTTTCACGTCCAAGATACAACAGTAAAGTAGTCTAAAATCTGATTCAAGGATTTTTTCGAAATTCATTCTCTTAAGACGTGAAAATAGCTGGAATGTGTTTCAGATAAATATTCGATATATATATATATATATATATATATATATATATATATATATATATATATCGAACCCATCGTGATACGCAGTTTATTTTTGCTTCATGACGATGGTTAGGTAAGTGGTCGCAAAAAGGTTATAAGACTTCTTAAAATTCGAACTCTCAGTACTCTACAGGGGTTATATGTGGTTGTTAATGAATAATCAATTTTGGTTCGACTGAACGAGCTATCGTCGTGATTTTCACTTCATTGGGATACTCGAACAAATATTGAAGGTGTGAAAATAAGATTTATCGAAATTTGACTCCTAAAAGGGTGAAAAGGTATAAAATTTGTTTCCTATCACCCGATGATGCTTACGTAACCAGTAGAGACATTGAGGTGAGGTTCGCGTCAGAATTGTGCTTGTGCTTACGTAATTATCCAGAAAATGTACTGCAAGTTTGATATTTTATAAGATGACTTAATTATTAAGATGAAACTTAGTTTGTAAACTTTCAAGGCAAACTATCCATAAAGCAAGTACAACCAGCAAGAAATAAACTATTCAGGAGTTTCGGTCTACAGTTCTATCGAGACGTGCTGTTGTACAACCTCTATGAGCCCAGGAAATCATGAATAATTTCAACGTAATGTGGCGCAGCTGTTTGTAACTTCTGTCTATTGTTCCCAAGGTTTTTGGCTCAAATTACATTAAAGCTCTAGAAATGTGCAATTCTGACTCACAAAAACTGCAATGCAGATGAAAATATTGCAAAGTGGATAAAATCGTTCAAAAGTAGTAAAAATGTATCATGCTGTCCACTAATCAACTTAAGTTCCTCGACAGCGTCATCTCATATATATCTCCTCACTAATCTCAAGGTTGGGGCACAATATAATTTTATATTTCTGAAAAATCTTCTCCCGCCAAAAATTGCCTACTGGCACTTAATTTCAAGTGAAGGTTTTGAAAAAATAAGCATGTTATTGAGGGCACCATCACCAGTGGTTGCGTTCGGGGGAAATCAGTCTACATACCACGTAAACTGCGTACTTCGTTTGATTACTCTCCTGCATTTAGGAGTCGGTAATTACCCCTCAACGTCAATTTTGCTGTTACTATTAATAAGGCCCAGGAGAAGTCGCTGTTAGTGGCAGCAACAAACTTAAAGACTGCTTTTTGCGTGGACAGCTATAGCTAGTTATCCTGCTGCAGAGTTAACACGACTAGCAGTTTTGTCATTCTAACACTTGATGACTAAACTACCAGGTATACAAAAAAGGTTATTCAATTAAAGTAAATATTATCAGATGTGAGTAACACACGCGAGCAAAGCCACTGTTTGTCTCTATGTATAAACCAGAACACTAACTGACTGACATATAAATTTGCAGCCCAAACCGCTGAACCTAGAATTGTGATTATTATTGTGTGGTTTCCCGTCAGGTCGTAAGCGACCTGCATTATGCCGCAATCCCTATGGTGTGGCAGAAGTGACATGAAGAGCGCGATATGATACAAAAAATTCTCGTTGATGCTAACACTGTTTTGACTGCCGGGCAAAAAAATGTATATTACATGTATGTAGTTTATTCTCGCTACATACTAACCTCTGGTACGACCGCCGCATATTGTTACAGAATTTCCGATTTCTATGTTTCTTCGTAGTATATTTTAAATACCTACTGGCTTCCAAAATATGGAAATAAACATACAACTACACAATGGTTTAAAAATGTTATCATTCGAGTGCTATGTTACCCAACAAAAATCTCTCCTTTAAAATATAAAACCTCAATTTACTACCAACTCACCAGTTTCACCAACATTTGGGCATGAAATTAAATTCCGACTCGAATAAAACCGATAAAATTTATATTCAGAATTCACGTCGTGTCCGTCATTTCTGGGGTGCTGACGTCACAGAAACCTCCGTACTGATTGGCGGCCATCTTTTGTTTTTAGTGCCCGTGACGTGTCACTTTTGTCGTGCCTATTTGATTCCGGCATTGCTGTTTAGACAGTGGTAACGGCAAACGAACGCCATCGTCAGGGTGACCCACGTCCAGTTGATCTTCAATACGTCAGCAGAGTACAGAGTTGCCTTCGATCCTTTCAAACGGGTTTCCAATTAAAGAAAGACTGGGACGTCGCCAAGACTGTGGAGGGTCCCTCAAGGGAGGAGAAAAAAGGAGCATACTTTATTGGCTCCGACGAGGAAATGCCGTCCCTTTCCCTTTCGCCACGCGACGCCACGGGTTTCCAGAAAAGGCGCCGAAGTCTCTCACAGATGTCGTCGCTAACGGCGAGGCCGTAAGTTTCCCAGCGGGCGATGGGCGTGGACTAGAACCTCAGTGGTGTCCGTGAGGTGGTGGAAAGGGACGAGGGTGTCGGGGGTTGGGGTTTAAAAGTTTCGGAATTAAATTAAAGTCGTGCGGGGTCACCCGCGGCGGAATAACCGGACTAATTCACATTCGTCGCGCCGGGAGATGTGATGTGGAAGGTGGGAGGGTGGAGCGGTGACCAGTCGCAATAACTCAATTTGCGACCCGACGCTGCTGGCGTGATTTAAAAGTTTGCACGGTTGCGTTACGCTTACCTTTTTTTATTTAATAAGCTTACACCTAGCGGGTATTTTCAGGACCTGCTTCGTGAGGCATATGCCTGCTATAACTTTTGAAACATTTTTTCACATTCCTACCTACAATGAATACCAGAAATTCGAGATTGAATATAATATTTTGTTATAAATCACATTTATTTTTAAAATGTTTTAGCCATGAACTCTAAAAGGTTTTGCAAACGCGAAAAGCTAATTTACAATACATGCTTATAGGGGAAATGCTTTAATAACACATTACATGTATGGCGTGTGTATTAATTATCTCGTTCGTCCATTGATGACTTCCAAGCTTAATATGTTTCTTTACTATCTTCTAGTTTGCCACAAATTCTAACTGTACCGTCCAATTTGATGATTTATACTTTCCTACATGTACCAAATTTTAATTTACTGAGGGAGGGTGACATATATAATAAAGTTGACAGTTTTTTGGAACATATTTTTGGAAACCTGGTAAACAATAATAACACAAATTTTCTTATATTTAAGAATTTATTTTGCTGAGATAACTAATCGCGTTTTCGAGCTATACGCTGCTGAAATTAAATGTTATAAGTTTGAGCGTCACAAGCAATTATTCAGTTGTAATCAGATAATCGCTTCTCGGGAAAAAAACTGTCCATATTCTGGAAAACATATTTTCCTGATTTTTTCACAAGGTGCTAGGAATTTAAATACCCGGCATTTTAAATGCCACATTCGTTATTTATTTGTAGAATCCTCGTCCCGATATCTCAACTCAAAACTCTTCGCTTAGATATTTAAATATATATTTGTTCCTCCACTGTTTACTTTGGAAATAATCAGAAGTCTTCGTTCGTGGGATTTCGAACGCCTTAACAAAAACATAAAAAATTTAAGTATACATGAAGGGAAAAGGCATTCGGATTGAAGGTAGACGCTGGAAACAATGTTAGGACTTCACATTAGTTGTACCTGTTCTCTAACATTAGTTAATTTTTAAGGAACATTATCATGAAAAATTGCATTCGGTGAATTAATTAATGTACCTGTAAAACTATCCTCTGAGTTAAATGATTTATATCTATCTGGGTGTAATTTTATGGCAAATCATAAATGCAAGATAGTAGAGGGCATTTACATGTTCGAGGTAAGTGACTTTTTCGTGCTCAAATTTGCATAAAAATCTAATTCCTACGAATTATCGAAATATTTAGACAATTTGTTCACTATTTTCTTATTAAGACTTGTTTACAAAATCATTGTTAAAAGGCAATAACATAATGTTAAAATTTAAGGAGTGAAAATCATCAAAAATTATAAAATAATTATTTAAATAAAAATATATAAATGTATTTTATAAAAAATTCTTACACTTTAATGAAAAAACTTATATGTATTCGTTTATTACCACAATATTTTGTTCCATTATAAATTCAACTCATATTTCCAATATAAAAAGCTTTTAAAATTTGACCAGTGAATTTATGAGAGTATATGTCATGTAAAAATACTTTAAAATATTCTGAAATTATAATTACTTTATGTTTCAATAAATTTGGTAGTCAAATGATTATTTATATTACAAAATTATACTTTTAACTCGTGAATATTTTCATATGGATTTAAAACAACCAATCCATTAAATGAAACCATGTCAAATAATTGAAATTTTACATTTCCCTAAATTTTTAATTTCATATAGGTAAAAAAAAGTACTGTACTACGCTTTCAGCTACTGAGTTTCAGCTATATTTTAAATACCAATATTTTTATTTGTTTCAGGCTTTAAGATACTATAAATTTTGGGTTGGAATGTTTTTTTAATTAATTACGAGATTTAATGTCTTAGGACTGAATAAAATTAGTTTGGATATATTTTTACTGTCTAGGGACAGAATAAATATTTTTAATGTTAATCTTGAAAGTCTTGAAGGGAATATTTTTACTGTTGTTGGATGGGAAATAAATCTGGAGAAATAAATATCAATTTTTTTATAGGTTGGTTTGTTTTTAAATTTATTAGTTTTTCTTGGTGAAGGTGACTTGTATTATGCATTTGTATTACATCTTTGAAAAGCAATACAAAATACCTACATATTACACACACATTGGTAGGACCGTACCACCCCCTCGATTTTCTCGAAGTTGTATACCACAATAGTGGCTGTGCAAATACTTAACGATCAATGTAATCATTCACAATACCTTTCTTATTGTCTTTTTGATTTAATTTTTGTTCGGTAAAACGTCGCTTTGTAAGGGTGGATATTTCCCTTACAAGTTACTGTACGATATTTTTCCTATGTAATGTTTTTAACCCATTTTGGATAGAGCAATTGAGCACTTCCAAACACAATGTACGCAGTATTGCGTATGCTCTCCTGGTACTCTGTCGCTTCAGCCAAAGCTTCGCATGCGTTTTTCACGAAAACTATGAGTCCTAGACAATTGCAATAAGAGGACAATTGTTATTACAAAGCTCGCATTACTCAATAAAACATCGTCAAGTGTTCCACTATCCCGATGGCACAAACGTTTAGTCCACTTAGAGGGTGGCCATCCCTGTTATTTTAGTAATGGCTGAATGTATCAACCAGAATTTTATGTGGGTTTGAATACTATTATAACACAAATCAATGTTCAGAGTATTGTCGGTTTACATCATTCTCTTTCCTATATTTAAAATAAATACGGTTTTCAAATTCGATATTCTGCGGCTCATTACTCCCACAATATTACACTTAGGTACAAAGTGTCCTACATATGTCCTACTTTATTTTCCATAAGGAATCACCTCCCTGCGTTTGTACCTGTAGTTCAGGACCACCCTGTATAAATGTTTGTGGTTTAAGATTGTTTTGGATTCCTCGTTTAAGACGTCTGACTTTTTTGTATTTAATTTTTTTTATTAAGTTCCGTATGACTCAATGTAAATGTAGACTAAAAATGTTTTAGTAAAACATAAACATGCAGTGTTTCATCTTCGCTAACTTCACTCTACTTGACTATACGCTGCAATATTAAATTTTTTCTTTTTACAATAATACATTCTGGGGACTTGTGTCAACAAATTTTGCAAATTTAAAACAAAAATATAGGAAATTTACAATCGAGATAAGAAAAACATAGCTACAATACGTTTTGATTCCCAGAAATAAATTCTTATTTTAGCAACAATTGTAACTATTACCGCACTGTCAAAGTAATACGGCCATAACGCTGAAATTTTGGAAAGTGAGTTACGGCCATCACTGGAAGAAGGATGTTTCAATCTTTTAAATATAAAGTTATCATAACTGTTCCTCGAATATTTATAGTTTAATAATAACGATTTGATATATCCAAGGGTTAAACTTTCCCTCGTTGGTATTGTTAAAGCTTATTCTTGTGAGAGATGTACTTGATTTTAATTTAGGACATTCCACAAATTAAAAAAGAAAATATGCTAAATTTTTAAAACGTATCCAATCTTATATATCTGTCTTTACAAATAGCAAATTATGACTCGTGGCTGTGTTACTTTGACAGTGCGTTATAATCATAAATTTTCTGAGTAATATTGAGGCTTCGTTTCAAGTGCAATGTCGTTTCACGCCTCAACCTACCTAATTCGTAAGGTGTTAACCGCATTTGAAATCTGCGTTTATAATTCAAATTTTTGGACTATGTCGTAAACGGCGTTGAATAAAGCCACGGGGTGAATATGGTTTACTATTATCGAGATGTAAGACACACAGAAATATCTGCGTAAATACCGTTCACCAAAATACAAACAAGAAGGAAGGCAACCCTCAACTTGGATTCAACATGTTTGCTGTCGTTTTATGTGGCTATATGATGCAGCCACACACATTACGTTCACTAGAACAAAAAATGAAGCTCTTGGTGCGAAAGGCAAACACCTAAGGATTCCTTTAAATATACACAAATATTTCAGCACCGTCGTGAAAATGCAATAAACATTGACTAAAACACAAGTGTGTCGAGCCTGACTGCGTGACAGGAAATGCCTACACACCTGGCAATTCCAATTTAAGACTGACATCAATGTGCGAGATTAAATAAAGGAAACTTTTGGTACTAAGTACAACAATCCATCGAATTGTAGTATCATATGACTAGAAAAAGTTGGATGCAGTTAAAGAGTGGTTAATATTATATTTATCTGCTGGAGAACACAGTTTTTCAGCATGATTAAGTTCCCGGCAACACAATAAAATATTCAAATTATGAATAATTCAATCAACGCTGTTTTAAATACTCTTATTTCAAAGTTAGGTTTCCCTCTAGGTTTCGAGTTAGGCTGTAAGTTGCCGTCCACAACTGTCACTATGTTTCACAAGGATTGATACACCTGTCGAAAAATGTTGGGTAGTTGCTTAAAATTTTGTGTAAAACTTACAAATTCTAATGTTTTACTCCAGAACATCCTTCAATTCGATACATGTGTATCATGCTTTAATACTAATTGTGGATAAATACATAAAAAGTGTCGATACAATTTTTGCAGTACAAAAATTTTAATGCTTGTCATTGACAAGAAATGTTTACAAGTGTTTTTGTCACTTCAAGATTAATCTGTATTCATACCATCACTTTCACAGCGAAAATCGAATACCACGTGAAACGAACAGATGACACGTGCTAAAAAATGTTTCACGACTTTCTCTTCTGGCGTAGCAATGTTTGTTTCAAGTTCCATCTCGAACACAATGCCAGGGACGCGACTCAGCTCTATTCACAGGCCAAATGAATGACGTTACTTATTCAAAGGTTTCGAAGCGACATATCTGTTGAATCATGCATTCGCTTGGGACACATTTTTTTTGCGTCCGATTGCTTTTTTATTGCAGAAACATCCGTCCCATTGTCAATCACGAGAAGCACGATGGAGCAACGACCGTCCAGCGAGATGCCAAATGCTATTAGCGACGCGAGTCACTCGTTACGAACGTGTATACGTACATATTATTCCCAGCTCTTTGTTCTTGCTTGTAGAAGGGACGACGGGGATTGGTGAAGGCCGAGCGGCCAATCGTCGACGAGCGTAGCGAACCACAGTAGATCAATCGAAGAGGAATGTGGGAGAGGAAAATCGAGAGAACTCAATGCTTGGAAGTCCAAGGTATTCAATAAAAAAATTACCAAATAAATTGTACATTGGAAAATCTTGTATTTTAACAAACTTCTTTGTATATTTACAAACATTTCTGTAAATATACAAACAAATTTTGTATATATACAGCTAAAATCTGGTTAAGTTTACAACACTTTTTTTGTAGTGTAACAAACCAAATTTTGGAAACAAGTTTCCAAAAATTATTTTTTGTAAAGTTACGAAATGTTTTGAAAAATTTGTCAGGACTCCTAGATTTATTTTGTTTCAAATCGAAAAATTTGCTCATTAACGTTTATTTTACTAGTTCGCAAAGGTGTTTACGATATTTGAAACCACTTTAAAAGGTTTCTGACATTTTACTTTCATTACCTGACTTATTACGTTCTGATATTAATTTACAAGATTTTCCTTGTGAATGTAAATTATTTTTTTTACTGTGTAGTAAAGCGCGAAGGCCTGGAACAGATATGAAGCAAGGACCACGAAATTTCGAGAAAAGAATTTTCCCCGATTTGTTTCACTGCCTTGAATATGCTGCTCTTCTTAACATTTAATGATTGGAAGTTTTAGCTATGAAGTGTCTTCTGGTTCAACCCACAAATAGGAGAGTGCTGTCACAGACTATATTGAAGCTCTGATATGAAGTGACGTGGCGGCTCATTCGATAGGGCGAACTTCGCCGATTAGACTGCCCGAGGCTGTTGATACCAGCCCCGTGTCTGTTTTGACTCCCGCATGCTACGCAGGTTTCCTATTGGCCTGTCTGCCGGCTATTAGGGCAGCCGTCTTACGCTGATTGGCGGTAGGTATTTCCGCAATGTTATTGGCCAACGAAGGCATTTTGTTGGTGTGAGAGTATGAGTTGGCCGTCATATCATTAGAGCCCACGATTTTTCGCGAAAATAATTCTCCAACGGCAGAACAGCAGACAATGAACGAATAGCTGCACTATAAAAAAGTATTTTGTAAATTTACCAGATGTGCGTATAGGAGCGCTAAGAAAAGTAGGTATGGTAGAATAGTTTCCCAGACATCCATGGTAGCACTCCTAAACATAATTATAAATCAGTCAAATGCATACTAAAGTTACCAGACTTGTATTGTAACATTTGTAAACGTTTGCATATTTATAAGACGGAAGTATGGTAACCGTCCCATACTGCGTCAGGGATAATAACTTCCTAAACATTTCAGGAAATTTTTTTACAGTGTGGATCTTGAGAATGAATACCACAATGGATTCTAGTATGCGGGTCATGGAATTCACAAAATGGTCATGTCCCTATTGTACAGACGTGGCTCACTTGACTGTGCCAACAGAAACAAGGTTACTGTGACACCACACGTCAGTGATTTGCGGGTAGAACCCTAGACACTGAGAGTTAAAATCAGCCAACAACTAATCATGAAGCAGGGTTGCATATGTGCACATAAGACATTGAAACAAACTGTTGCAGAATTATTTTCGCGAAAAATCGTGGGCTCTACCTATCATTAGGGCCTGGTAGTTTTCGCGGAAAGATTTTTGCATCACTTTGTTTCAGTGTCTTACGTGCGCACCTGCATCTCTGCTTTGTGTTGGATGCCGTAACACTCAGCGTCTGGAGGTTAAACCCGCAAATCACAGATGTGTTGTGTCGCAGTTATACATGAACTGATTGGTACAGTGAAATGAATAATGACTCTGCACAAAAACACTCTGTCAATAATCACGATGTAAAGGTGCAGGTGTACACGTAAGACACCGAAACAAAGTGGGGCAAAAATCTTTTCGCTAAAACTACTAGGCCCTACCTATCATCTATTTCACTTCTGTAAGATAAGTGGGCTTTACGTCTCGTCGACAGCGAGGTCATTAGAGACGACGACACACAACTTGGTACAATAACAAGAACTGGGAGAGGATTCGGTCATGGCCTTTGTTAAGGAACCATCCTAGCATTTACCTGGAAAACTGAAATCAGGATGATCGGAACCGGGGATCGAACCCGGGTCCTCCCGAATGAGAGTCCAACGTGTTACCGTTGCACTACCTCACTTGGGGTTTCACGTCTGTATTCCTAAACATTCTGCGGCTCTATGCTGTAGTAACCTCGTTGTGATTGGCACAGCCAAACGAGATGCGTCACTTCACAAAGACAACCTGCTAGTAACCGTGAAGATTTGTCGTAGATGTGCACGAAAAGTGTTGAAATAATCTGGGGCAATATTATTCCCGTGGAACGTTCGTGGCTAGTTGCCGCGTTTCTAGGGAAATGATTTTCTAACCTAATAGTAGAGCCCTAGATTATTCGCGTTTTCTTTTGATCATAAGCAAGTCTATCAGCAAATGTAAGTTCGTTTCACCTTCGCGTTTTGCCCTTTGACTTACATTTCATCTCCTGGAAGTATCTAAGCCAATAATAAAATGTTTAACTAATGCGAGCTCTCTAGTTTGTACTTTTTTTTAGCGATATTAATTTTTTACGCCCAAACGAGAAAACATAAAAAATCCGTCTGGTGGTTTTGTTAAAATCGTTTTCTACATATTGGCTGATTTTTTCAAGAAATATGACATTGACAAGTGTGGAGGAATCAACCAATTATATAATTTTTTCTTACTACTGACATGTTACCTCTTAAATGATACTGGATGGAGATTAAGCTGCTCATAAACAGTCGAACTGTTCAACAGAAAACGCATAGTTTTGTATAGTTGCTGCCAATTACCGCTTCCCTTGCGACGCACCCACGCTTCATCAGCGCCTAGAAACATAATTGTTTTTTTAAGGATTACTACATCAAATGGTGCGGTAATTACGTGTTTGCGTTTTTCGGAGTCACGAAACTCGTATTTTAGAAACGGAATCCCGTCCTGTTACGAAATAAAGAAAAAAATATTGAATTATATACTTATTACAAGAAAATATTGTAAAGTCAATATCAAAATAAACAAACGTATTGTGTGAAATTACTCATCTATATATATAAAAATGAAAGGTGACTGATTGACTGACTGACTGACTGACTGACATATCAAACTGCAGCCCAAACCACTGGACCTAGAATCGTGAAATTTTTTGTAGGGGTTCCCTTCAGGTCGTAGGCGAGCACTAAGAAGGGATTTTTCGAAATTCGACCTCTAAGGGGGTGAAAAGGGGTGAAATGTGTTTCCGAAGAAACGTCGATAGAGCTCGAACCTGACGGTCTATCATCGTGATTTTTACTTTAATAGGACACTCGTAAAAATGCATATTAGCCAATTTAAGGATTTTTCGAATTTCAACTTTTAAGGGGCTGAAAAGACGTTAAATGTGTTTCCAATCAACTATCGATATCCATCGAACCCTTCGGGATAGAGAGTTGATATTCACTTCAAAATATTGCTTACGTAAATACCCAAAAAG
>PNEQ01059605.1:0-24920 GCA_003012365.1 Medauroidea extradentata
ACGGTTAGTATATATATATATATATATATATATATATATATATATATATATATACACTTATATGATGGTTCATATATATGTGCATGTGTGTATGTACAGTTTTTTTTATAAATTAATATAGGGGTTTCAGAGAGCTTTATAATATTTATTATATTGAACGTACAGCTATAAATGGTATGTCAAATGAAAGAGCAACTCAAACAGTTTTGTTGATAAGTACAAGCATGTGCATGCTATGTTTCACCCGCCATCCGCTAGGAAGCAGTAATAGCAAAGATGGCGACTAGTGAACAGAAAGCGTTCTGCGTCTTACAGTTTGCAAAGACCGAATCTAAGTTCGGTAGAGATCCTCCCAGTGATAACAACATCCGTAGATGGTATCGTCAATTTGAAGATAGCTGCTGCCTTTGTAAACGAAAGAGTACGGGACGACCAAGGGTTAGTGAAGAGACTGTTGAGCGAGTGAGAGAGTCGTTCACTCGTAGCCCAAAAAATCTGTTCGGAAGGCTAGTCGTGAATTAGAGAAGTTTCTGTGTCGACTGTTTGGACAGTTTCAAAGAGACGCTTACAACTACGGCTTTACCGTTTACAGTTGTTACAGGCTCTAACGCCTACGGGCTACGTAGTACGTGCTAACTTCGGTGCGGACATGTCTGCGAATGAAGATTTTATCGATCGTATCGTCTTTAGCGATGAAACGACCTTTAATCTTAGTGGACATGTTATTACTCACAATGCGCGGATTTGCGGCTTAGAAATTCCTCACCAGATGGTACAACTGCAGCGAGACTCCCCTAAAAGGAATGTTTTTTGTGCTGTTTCCATACGGGAAGTTTATGGGCCCTTCTTTTTTGGTGAACCAACTGTAACCGGTACAACTTACCTTGATACTCTTCCCTCAGTTGCAAGAAGATGAACCAGAGAAGTTCGTTTTCCAGCAAGATGGGGCGCCACCTCACTGGCACAACGCAGTACGTGAATGGTTGAACGGCACAGTTCCCGACCGCTGGCTTGGCCGCAAGGGGCCTAATGACAGAGCTTGTTTTGCATGGCCTCCACGTTCACCCGATCTGACGCCATGCGATTTCTACCTCTGGGGCTTCATCAAGGATCAAGTGCATGTGCCTCCACTACCAGCTAACCTCCCCGAATTAAGCATCAGGATTGTAGCAGCTGTTGCAACAATTACTACAGACACACTAATCAAAGTTTGGGAAGAACTAGGCTATCGACTTGATGTGTGTCGTGTGACAAATGGTGCTCACATTGAACACTTATAAGCTTCTAGATAAAACTGTTTGAGTTGCTCTTTCATTTGACATACCATTTATAGTTGTACTTTTAGTGTAATAAATATTATAAAGCTCTGAAACCCCGGTATTTATTTATAAACAGTCTGTATATACACACACACTTAATGTGGTTATACGTATAGGATGGTTCGCATGCATTATATACACACACACGTATACGAGCCACCCCATTTCGGTGTTCACACACATACATACATACATACATATATATATATATATATATATATATATATATATATATAAAATACCTTATTATTATTAGGCTGTTGACTATAAACTGAGCACTCAGCAGAACTTGTAATTAATTAAAAATGTGTTTTATTGGGCCACAATAGAGATATTATTTTTTGAGAGTGTTGAAACATTTGCATTTGTTTTTAGTTGCATGGAAGTATTCGCACTAAAAATACTGAAGATAATTGCAAACCTGCTGAAAGAAAATGTTATGCAGGGGGCCTATGCTCGAGTTTTCAGTCGCATGCGATTTGGAAGCCGAGTGGTGTTTTTTTTAGGGGATGGAGAAAGGTTTTTTCAATTTTAACATAAAATAATGAATTGCTTAATGATAAAACAATCTCCATGTCCTGAAAACAACCACTCGGCTTCCAACTCGCATGCGACTGGAATCTCGAGCATAAGCCCCCAATGCTCACTTTATCGTGAACGCCCTATGAACAGGGTACCCAAGGGCCAGATATCGCACACCGGATTCAAATTTTCCTGCTGTGTCCCTCCCGGGACAAGCATGACAAGGGCAGAGGAAACGGGAGAATCTCCGGGAAAACTTGCCGTCCAACATCGTCCGGCATGATTCCCACATGTGAAAACCCGGACATCATGTGGAAGCGAGTGGTTTGACTACCCAACCATCGCGACCTCTTTACTAACTGTATGGGCGACTGATTGCGTCTGTAATGACTTTGATATCGACGAGACGTCAAGCTTGTTGGATACTGGTTGCAGTTTTAGTTAAGTCGGTACCTTAGACAACCAGTGCAAGATCCCACTACGTATGAAGGTATCGTAAGCTACAGCAATAAACAACCACACTAGAAATACATTACAGAGAGGTAAGTCACAATAGGGAACATTCAAAACTATTTTCATTATTATAAAACCAATAAGAAAGACACATTTCCAACATTTTTACACTCAGGTATCTTTAAAATGTTTGTTAGGTAAAAAATTATTTCAACTTAATTGCCGTTGAGGTTACCGTAAAATCACATCTGTCACTATAATTTTATCAAAATACAAAGAGAACAAAGTTGCTTACATTTTTATGGAAAGTTTTTTCTCTAAGTTCTACGACTCATTACTAGAGGTCTGAAAAATCCGCGTTTACTGTTGGGCGCAAGCTAGACTTGAAACAGTTGTAAGTTCGTGTCAGTTTCAAAATTGGGCTTTGACTAGTTTGACACCTCCTGGAGGATGCTAAGCCAATAATATAGAAGCAACTAAATACTTGCGTAGTTAATTGGTACGACTGTGTCAGCGAGCAGCCAATGAACGGCTACTGTTTGCTTGAGTATACATATATTCTTGGAGGCTAGCCTACATGTCAGAGAACCTGCGAATTTTTCCTGTCTCTACTCATTACTAGAGGCACGAGTATTTCGCGTATTAATCTGGTAGCAGTCTAGACTTCTCAGTCCTCTACACACACTGACCAGAGTCGAATATCCATTGGCTCCTAACCGTACAAGTGGGTAGCCCCACTAATTATTTTATTATTTACAACTGGCACGTAACCTCCAAAGGTGTGTCAAAACAGCTGGCGTCTAATCACGGAAGTTACAGTGATATACAGGTTATTGGCGTTCAACCTGATCTACAATCAATACGCGAAATACTCGTGCCTCTACTCATTACAAAAGCTATCATGCATATATACCATTTCAAACTCAAATTATTACGTAAATTTTTATCATAGATCCCTATGGCAACAAATATTGTTTTCCTACAGTGGGCTGTGACGGCAGTGGACACGAAGGTCTAATAGTCCATTATTCAAGTCCAAGTAATTTTTTTTGCGTTCTCCTCCGAGTAAACTTCTAAAACAAATGCCTTAGACTAGACTATGTAGTATGCATGTTCTTCACGACACTTTATTGTGTAAAATATTGCGTGCTAACAGTTGAAACGAATTCCCACACCCTTTTGCCTTACCACCTATACACAACGTGGGCGTGGCAGTGGAATAATTAGAACATCCATAAAATAAACTGACAACCTGTTCAGTTGTAATTTGTTAATTTAATATCATCTCAGGGATTAAAAGAAAAAATGAACAACGTAAGAAACCATTATTGAGAATAAAATTATGTGTAGTTACAGATACCACGGCAACACTAGCAGTAGGCCCAAATCGATTAGTGAAAATATAAAAGACAAATTACGTTAAGTTGAAATGACCTAGCTCAGCACGGAAAACAAAATAAACATATCTGGAGGGTAGCCGTGAGTTTATATACTAGGTTGTTTAAAAAGAAAGGCAAGTGAAAAATTTCTTTAGAAAAACTAGTTAACTATTAGGGAGGTGAAGAGACTAAAATTGAGTTAGTTTATCGCCAATACAGAAAATTATTAATTGTCATCAAAACTTAGGTGTTTTTCTACGGCGTTCGCTACGTCGTGTTGTTCTTCTCGTCTGGTCTTCATATTTCACGTCAACTGTATTGTTCTGTGCCTTAACTGGTCAGCCGGGTAGCCTCATCATGCTCGAATACTCAAAAATAAATTTTGTACGGATGTTACTAAATCGTTAGGGCCCGGTAGTTTTCGCGAAAAGATTTTTGCCCCACTTTGTTTCAGTGTCTTACGTGTACACCTGCAGCTCAACTTCATGATTATTGGCACAGTGTTTTTGTGCAGAATTGTTATTTATTTGACTGTGCCAATCAATACATGGATAACTGCGACACAACACATCTGTGATTTGCGGGTTTAACCTCCATGAGTTGTATTTTAAGGCATCCAATCACTGACGTCATAGCAGAGATGCAGGTGTGCACGTAAGGCACTGAAACAAAGTGCTGCAAAAATCTTTTCGCGAAAATTACCGGACCCTATAAATCGTCGATCCACATCTTAAGTACAGCATTTCTGTGAAAGATGTCGATCACAATAACGCCTCTAAAAACTACTACTCCTTCCAAACCCTGCAAAATATATTACAACAACGCAAATTTAAAATATCAGCCAATGAAAATACGTCTCTCTAGTGTTACCGTGGTGTCAATATCCCGTTGCCTCCAGCAACGTAAACATAACTCTCGGCAAATACAAAACTTGAAGAAATAGAGAAAATACAACCATGGAAATACGTATAAGTCTGCAGTAAAACCAAACATTATAACCTACCAGAAATATTAACTAAAACATTGGCCACACTGTTAAAAGAAAAATATTCGATGGAAAAATTAAAAAACGTTCTGTCACTAAATTAACGTAGTTAGCTAGTGAAAATAAAGCAAATCAATATTCATTATTTACTCTGGCACTCATCACAGAACACAGTAAAACGACATGTTCTTCACGTCACTTGATTGTGTAAAATATTACGTACCAACAGTTATTTATTGCTCTTAAGAGCCTGTGTCACGTATTATAATCAATATTTCTTAATTCCTTCCTGATTAAAAATTTTGGAAGATTTAATTGAAAATGTTTCAACATGTACGCACCTAATTATTTTACCTTTCAATACGTACATTGTATTCGAAAAATTAATTCTTATCTATGAAATAATTAAGCTAATTTAAATTTTAAGATAAAAATTTTCTCTCACCAAATAATAAACACTAAACAATTTCATGAAATTGCCATCGAAACGGGACTTCAAATCTCGTATGAGAAAACTCAATACATGGAAGGAGCCTCACGATACTTAGATGGACAACCTAAGATAACTAAACACGGCAAAATTTTTCAAGTGAACCAATTCAAATATTTGGGAGAAATAATACAACCCTCTGGTTTAAACCACGAAGCAAATAAAGAAAGCATTTTAAAATTACAGAAAGCTTAGAGGATCAATTGGAACAGATATGACAAAAATCAGTATCTCGGAAAACAAAACTTTAGACCCTATAACGCAGTAATCAAACCGTGAGTGTTAAATGCATCAGAAACCCGGAATCATTGGTGGCGGATCTTTAACCAAGGACATAGAGAAACCAGAAAGGAAAATTTTACGAAACCTTTTGGCCCAGTTGGCATGGAGGGAATATAGAGGAAAATCATCCCAGGAAATATATTGGCATTCTGAAAAAATCTCTCACACTTTTCGGAAAATGCGATTGAAATTTTATGGACACGTTATCAAAATGAACAATAACAGAATAACTAAAAGAATTCTCAACCTGACCCATTCATTAAAAACTACGAACAGCTGGCTTCGTGAAATTAAAACAGATCTCTAGGAAATAAACATTTCAGAAGACATTGTACGAGACAGATGTAAATTGAGAACCAAAATCGACAATCACCAATTTGAAGACAAACCCGACAGCAGAGCCACCATAACTTGGACAGAAGTACGTAGGAAGCAGCTCAGCGAGAGGATGAAGAGATTTTGGGAGGAAAAGAAGGTCAACACATCAGCTAAACATGTTCAATTGAGCTTCTGAGTAGGGCATAACGTGTAAAAAAACACGAAATAACTTCTAGTGTCGATTTCATCCAATAATACGCACCTTATATTAAAATGTAATGTTTCCACAAAGAAACAATGCCAGTTATTCGGCACACCGTTCACTTATTAAACGAAAATTAATATTATTAACAAAAGAGATAATAACGCAGCCTCTAAATCAACCGTCTTGAACCTGTTCATACTGAAGAATCAATTGTTTCCGAGCGAAAATGTAGAGGTCTCCAATTTTATGTCTCCTAGCAAAATAATAGTTTTCTGATAGGGCCTAAATAACAGGCTGCGTAAATTTGTAAGCCAAAACACTATTAGGAATATAAAAAAAAACGTAAATAGGCTTGTATGTAAGATAAAAAAAAAGTAGCACAAATTAATCTTCTTTAAAATAACTGTTCGCTGGCCACAAGAAATCACTCCACTTGCACTAAGTGGCCCGCGGGCCATAGATTAAAGACCACAATTAAACACGCATGTGATAAAATGTTTCACGTTATCACGGGACGTACGTTCTGCATCAGAAAAAAAACCAACATTTGTCACTCTCCTTTCACCCCTACCCCGTCGATACGCACAGGAAACGCGCACGCAAATAGCGGATTGTGTCAACCAGTGATAGGTTTTCTTGGCCACGCATTTGGCAACGCATCGCCGGGCCAAGAGAGGGAACTTGTGCAAAACCATCTCCAGATTCTTCAACAACGCTTATTATTATGAATTTCTGCCCGATACGACACGCGCTACGGCAAAATAAACACTAGTTGCCATCACGCCTCCGCCACATATTTAGAGTAAACTAAGCCGCACAAACTCTTCATCGCGCTCATAACAAAGCTGCTCAAACATCTAGGCTCGTCCGTACTCGCGGGCAGTGTTAGCGCCCAACCGTCTGGGTGGGTGGACCTCTTGTGCTCAGTTACACTCTCGTCGGCACGACGCGTGCCGTTCAGAAAACACACGTACAGTTCACATTTTCCTCGAAGCTTTGTGCCTGATGTTCTTTCCACGAACAGTGCAGTCAGTGTTTAGTTTTCCAATTCACCCAGGCTTCTCTCTCCATTTCCATCTTTACCACCAGCCGAGAGCTTAGAGTAAATAGAAGCTACAGAGACTGATACGTCACGTATGTGTACATTGCTACGAGAGTTACTCTATGTTCACAGTATTTTTTTCCGAAACAAACAGGGCAGTCAGCAGGGTATCTAGACATCTAAGTCTTCGGAGTCGCTTGCCATCCTAAATACACCCCCTTATCACTTTTTCTGTATTTAAAGTCAAACACCATTAATTAATTTAAAAAATGTTGGTGTGTTTACGTGCACGTATTTAATAATGTGTAAAAAAATTTAAGAAATACAACCAACTCTGTGCTTTTTTTGGTTTCTGATCCTTATAAAATGGTCCCATCTGCCACCATCCCCTATGTCGACTGCCCTGGATACAATATACAGAATTTAGTTGCATGAGACGTGTGGCGTATTCCTACGTTTAAAGTAAATTTACTGTAGATAATACTTAGGTAAGCGGGAGGATCAGAGATGTTCCCTCCAGGAATATTTGGATTCCAAGGTGCAAAATGGTGTTATTTAAGCAGTTTTCAGCCAGGTTATTGTGAAAGGTAGTACAGCTCAAAGTGAGGGTAACAAGTGCAAGTGCACCCCCCCTTTTTTTTTGCCCTCACAATTCCCACCTATTGTAAGGGAACTTTTACTTTACGTCTTGTCGACAGCGAGGTAATTATAGACGGTGACATGACACAACTTGTTACAATGACTGGAGTAGAGAGAGTGGTCGGCCGTGGTCTTTATTAACGAACCATCCCAGCATTCACCTAGAGTAATTTAAGGAAACCATAGATAACTGAAATAAGGGTTCCGAATACAAGTCTAGCGTGTTACCACCCCGCGACCTCGCTCGGTGTAATATTTACGCCTACAGCCATTTTTTTTAGTAATAATGTGTTTGATGTTTTGTGTATGTTGTATGACATTCCTGTTATATTCATACACACTTCGTGATGACACTAACCGAACAGTGTTTGCAATTTCAAAATATTTTTTAACGCATGTGTATATTTTACGTAAGTCAAGTGATACATGTTGAACACATAGGCCTATAATACGTACGCAGCCGTACAGGGGAGAACACGAGTAGCTCTCTCTATCATGTACTTACTCCAAGGACAGTAAGTTATGCGTTAAAAACGTTGGACATGTAACAGTTATTACTTTTTTTATATATATTTCTTCCAAACACTGATCAACGTTTACACATAAGATAATTTGTCATTTGCATATATAAAAACAATACGCCCCGTAGTTTTTGCATAATCACTCATTAAAGTCACAAAATTAACTTTACGGAGTAGCCAAACAAAAAAAAACTAATGAATTTAAAATCACAGGACCTGAAAGTTAGTGTATCAATGCATTTTAAGACGTATTAGACAAAAGTTAGTTTTTAAAATTTCGGTAACAGTCACAATTCAAAAATATACAAAATTTTACTAATTTTCATCAATTAAAAAGGTATCACTTTGTAATTCCAAATGTGTCTTAAAATGGCTCACAGTTTTTAGTATCAAAATGAATAGTATTGTTTCCGCAAGTGAAATATTTAACACTATGAGGCCTAATTTTTTTATAAAATAATGCATTTTTATGGTACCAATGTCCTTAAGGGGACCGCCAAACGGTGTGCAAAGCTTCGGTCGTTACCAGATTATTAGAAAACTACTCACACATGAGTGACGTCTGCTTAGGTTTAACTCTTAAAGAATGTTACACGTGTGTACACATATTTCAAATTCACCACTACTCATTTACGGCATATTTTATAGTGGCTTAAAATGGTGAAAAGGTTTTTTTTTTTTTCTAGATATATAAGTATTGGCGCAGAATTTTTTAAAATGTTTCGATTTGTTCTTTAATAATGCGTCATAAAAAGGATGGGTCACCAATGAAAGTGTCATAGAGGCGCGTTGTAGAGACGACTGCACGTTAGTTCAGTGATGCGCTTAGAGGCTAGGGTGAGGCGTGATGCGTGTGTTGTCTCGTCCTTACTGCTTCCGCTCTTCTAGGCGTCAAACGCGCAAAATACGTTCACTGAGGTGGCCACCTTAAAGACGTTGGACCCATAAAAATTCAAAATTTTATATTTGTGCTAAACACTGTTCAACTTTTACACATTAAACAATATTTCATTTCCTCAAATAAAAAAAAAATTACGTCCCATAGTTTTAGCATTATGACTTATCAAAGTCACAAAACGGCAGTTGCGGTGTTTCCAAAATAATAAAAAATAATTAACTTGCAGAAACAAGATAATTCATATTAATTCTTAATGATGTGAGCTACTTCAAGACACTTTTGTGAACACAAAGCGATAACATTTGTATTTTTAAAAAATTGATGAAAATGAGTAAATTTTTGAATAACTTTGACTTTTGGCTACTACTGAAATTTTCAAAACTAACTTTTGTCAACCATGTCGTAAAATTCATTGATACACTGACTATCAGGTCCTATAATTTTGAATTAATTCGTCAATTACTTTTTTTTTATTTTGGCTACACCGCAATGGCCATTTTGAGACTTTGATGAGTGATTCGGCAAAAACTATGGGGCCTAATTTTTTTTTATTTGGGGAAATGACGTGTTATCTGATGTGCAAAAGTTGAAAAGTGTTTGGCACAAATATAAAATTTTTAATTTTTACGGGTCCAACGCCTTTAACAACACACGTTAGTTCAGCCTTGCTGTCTAGCTCCTACCAAGTCTTTGTCATCCTCGGAGGAAGGCAGATACGCGACTGTCAGGCTGTGAGCGGACTTGAGTGTGACTTCACGCCGTCGTATCTAAACAGGAAGCGACGCGCTTCATCCGTGCAAGTGCACAGTGTTCGAACTATAGTCGTTATCTTTCCGCGCTGCACTCCTACAATGACGTCACGTTTCCTGACACAACTCGGGAGTTCACTAACCCTCCCCGTCTCTTTTCCCTCCCTTCTCCACAGCCAAGTAATGTGTGGTCTTTGAACTGTTAATGCAGTAGGTTTGATTTACAAACTAAACCGTTATTTACATACGCCATTGAGCGTGAGTGTTGCCGTGTTGCAGAAAACCCCCACAATAAAACAAATAACAAAAAAAAAAAAGTAAGAAAGGACATCCATTATTGTTAGATGTTGTCAACATTTACTTATTTTTCGGAAAGCAATATTGTCGTGCCCAGAAAGACGACACGTCTACAAAAAAAATACAACAATTACAACACAATTTAACTCCGGAACGAAATATAGTTGTTCCTCAAGAAATAACGGATAGAAAAAGTAAGAACATCATAAAACAACTAAGATATTCCGATCAGGAATTAATTTGTTTTATTATTGTTCTATATTTTTCTTGCGATCTTCCTGCATACGACTATATTTCTTTACAGGGCTGTATGAACTTAGCAACATTCGCTCGTAATTGCATATATTAAAAAACGGTTTAACATCTATCGTGGTTGAAATCGTTGAGTATGCAGCTTCGCGTAGCTAACCGTTAAAATCCACACCGCCGCTCTCTTTTCAACCCTTTCAGAGCCACGTTAAACGCGTTGTTAGGTTGGAGAATAATTTGTGTGTCCTTGACCGAGAGACGCTAGAGCGGTAACGGCGGTCGACGAACTTTCGTCTGTTGTTACATCATAGATTCATAGTCTCTGTGCACAAGTCATCTAACTAACGTGCAGTCTTTACGGCGTTTGTTCGCCTCTTAAGAGTTTCAGCTTTTCATTCTATGACTTGATAATTTAAGATAAATTATGTTTGCGTATTCCTCTGATTCTTTAAATGACGTGCAACGATGACATTTTTGCTTAAAAATGTCTGCGTAAATATCCGGTTTGGCCGTTTTCAACTTTACTAGATGAGCTTTTCAAAACGCAGAAGAATGGAAGCATAATTCCGACAAGAAGACAATCTTAAACATTGCCACTAGGGTAAATAGACTAAATTAAGATATTCTGAATGGTAGGTAAGTGTTATACGACCTAAGCTCTGCAAATTGGTCGAGTTACGTTACATTTACAATGTGAAATACGCGAAGATACTGAGTTGCGTTTCACGCACAGAGGCTCACTGATGTACTGCCTACGTCATCGAACTTGTGGCCAAACTTTGCATGTACCACACTGGGTTTGGAGCTGTTAGAAGTTCGTGCCTGACTTCAAATTCGCGAGAAACGTAAATATTATTCATATACTCCGATTTAGAATTTCTGAAACTTTCATGACGACCAAAGAATAAACAAATTTAGACAACGAGAATTCGACATCACAAATGTGTGTCCAACGTTGTCTTGAGTGTATGATTGTTCATAGATATTTTCTCTGCATAAAGATGTAACTTCTCTGAGTGAAACAATAAATTGTATACTTTACAGAAAAAAATATGTGTGTGTGTGCTTAGTGGCATGTAGACACAGTTAAAAAACCGTTTGTTTACAGCCAATGTTTACTTCAAGTTCAAGACAACTGTAGACAGTCATTGTTTACGTTGGTTTTTCTTGCTTAAAACGCTGTTTTAGTCACTATATACATGATTATTTTATTTATCGCTTTTGAGAAATTCTGAGAAGAAAAATGTGTAATTTGCGAATGTACCGCAAATTCCTTTCACCTAACGCTAGAGAACAGGCATGCCAGTTGATCTTTTAATGTGTATTTAGGCAACAAAACAAACATTTCTTTATATTCTTAATTTTCTTGGCTAATTGCAGCCTAAATGTGCGTTAAAAGCACAACTGCCATGCCTGCACTATAGCGCAAGGTAAAAAGAATTTCCTGTGTAATCGCAAATTCATCATTTTTCTTTTAAGAATTTCACAAAATTGAAAAATAAAATAATTGAAAATTACGACTAAAACTGAGTCTTCCAGACATAATCATACTGTGTAAAAGTTGTGATGTACTCTTCTCGTATACAATGAAGTGCTACCGTCAAATTTTAACATATGCTACTTTGTGATAACTGAGAAATGTCATCTTGGGTTCAAACATAATTGCAAGTTTCACGCACATATTATACATATGTTGAATACACATTTTAGTATGCTGCTGAGTGTCGAATTCTCAGTTTCTATATCAAGCTCCTCTAGCAAATTTCAGTAATCTTATTTGCTAAATTAACAACTCTCACACCAGTTATTGATATGTCAACATGTAAAATCTGCGGTAGTATTGCTAACAAACGTAAACGTTTAGTAAATTTTTCAAAAATTACATTTGGTGCTTAAATTGGAGAAGATGTGATAAACAATCAAAGTATACTATTACTAGAGATGATGGTTTATCGCGGGAAAACTTGACTGTTTGTTGAGTTTCAACTCACGTTCAGCTTACCAGAATATTACTGGCTTTCGCTTGTACATGGAGCTGTTACCAAATTTGACTAAGCCAATAATAATCCCGATATTGTAATATTTGGTGCCCAATATTTAGGGCCATGAACTTTTCGCTAAAATCATTTTGCCTCAGTTTGTTTCAGTGCCTTGTGCACTGTTAAAAATTTCCGTAAATTAACGGAAATATTTACAGAAAAATACTGTAATTTTACGGAAGTGGCTTCCGTAATATTTTGTTTACGGAAATTTGTCCGTATTGCCAGTTTACGGATGTTTGACCGTAACTTTCCATAAATTCATGAAAATATGTTTCTACAATTTTAAAGCGTATTTTACTGTGTTTCTTAAAAAAAAAGTGGTATTAATAATCAGTAGAGTCCCGGAAATTTCGCGGATTCAACTGAGGAGAGGTTGGATTTCTACGTCATGAATATGTTGGAAACTTTTTCGATAGGATCATTGTTTATTAAACGTGACTTTGAGGACTCCGAACCAAAGGCGGACATGCATAAAAACACTCGTGGACTCCCGCGCTACATCGTCAAATGTTCAAATGCTCACTCACTGGAGCAGCAGCCAATGTACAAGTAACTGAGGACATAGTATATACAGGACTGTGCAGTCCAGCCTGTTGGTCGTTGAACCCGCGAAATATCCGGGACTCTAATAATCACTAAGAATCCTGGATGTCAAATACAAAAGTTGTCTCTTATAAAGTTGATATATTACCACTGCATGGAACTCATTTACTCGTAACTTGTCACTGTGGTTAAATCGAGTCCGACCGCTTGGCTCAGTGGTTAGCGCTCCTGGCTGCTGGGTCAAGGGTCCCTGGTTCGATTCCCGGCCGGGGAGGTGGCTTTTACAGTCACTTCCTCGGGTTCAGGACTGGGTGTTTGTGTAGGTCTTGTCTGTCTGAAACACGCCTACTTGTGTACGTCTTATCTGTCTGCCACACGCCAACGTCCAATTACGTCGCTTACACAAAACAAAAAAAAAAAAAAAGTGGTTAAATTTAGTAAAAAAAAAAAAAGTCGTTATCGCTCCTGGTTGCTGGGTCAAGGATCCCGGGTTCGATTCCGGGCCGGGGAGGTGACATTTACAGTCACTTCCTCGGGTTCAGGACTGGGTGCTTGTGTTCGTCTTGTCTGTCTGCCACACGCCAACGTTCAATTACGTCACTTACACGAAGCAAAATGTCACTGGGAATTATATGACATAGACTCACTTAAAGGGGGGGAATGCTTGGTGCAGTGGTGTTGTATCAAACATTTTTATAAACAAATTTGAAAAATATATCATTTAAAAAAAAATGGTTAGAGCTTCTGCCTGGCAGTTAAAAAATCGTGAGTTCGAATCCCAGCAACTCCGAACATTTTTTCACGTTACTAAATATTTCGTCAGAATCTCGATAACACATAGTTAATAAGGAAATGTAGTATTTCTAGGAAATGGAGTGCTAGTAGATTACAGAAATTATTTTTTTTTTTGCGGAAAACGGATTGTCCGTTATTTTACGGAGGGTTCCGTTATCAACAAAAACTGCGTGTCCGTTACTTTACGAAGATTTCTGGATTTTTTTGCCAGTACTTTTCCGTAATTTCACGGAAATTTTTTCTAACAGTGTGTACACATCTACAGTTCTGATTCATAGTCAGTGATTGGACGTAACTCTCACGTGTCATGGGTTTCTACCCACACAAAACATACATGTGGTGTCGCAGTAACCTTACTATGGTTTGCATAGTCAAATGAGATACATCACTTCACAAACACACGCTGCCAATAACCATGAAGCAGAACTGCAGATGTGCACGTAAGGCACTGAAACAAACTGCGGCAAAATTATTTTCACGAAATGTTCATGGCCCTACCTATGTTGTATCAGAAGTAATTCACTTAATCATATGTTACAAAAAAACTGCATTTTCAAGGGAATGCTGGCACCAACATTTTCGCGATATACCATCATCTCCAACTTATTGCATAATATTGTCATTGTGTTGATGGATAAAAATCATATTTTATTCTGTAATTTGAAGTCATGAATTCATTCACATTCACTCTTATTTTATAAACCGGGAAGGCTACAATGCTGATAAATATTTTTTTTTATTTTAATTTTTCAGGTACCAGAGAAAGGGGCAGTCAAATAGAAACCAATATAACATATATTGCGATGGTGGTCACTGTGCGATCGTCCAAAGCACGTGTGTTTTCAGTAATGTTAAGGTAAATATATTGTCATGTGTCGAAATGCGGAAGCATGTTAAAAAGAAAATTGTAAATGCACAGTTTTGGTAATGCAGTCTCCAAACATTATTAATATAAAGATACCCTTTCAAGTGAGCAGCAAAATTTTACGAGTGCTCCAAAATATATTTAATGGTTTGGTGCACCATAGTCTCAAAATTCAACTTGATACAGGAATAAATAGAACAGTTATTTCTGGGCATACACCATTGCGGGCGAATTTTGTCGTATTGCAGAAAAAACCACAATAAAAAGAAAAACAACGAAAGATGTAAATCTGGTAAGCTGTAGTCAGCAAACGTAAAACATACAGACAATTCCTGGAAGGAATGTAGTCAAATCCCAAAATACGACACAAGGACATACACTAATTAAAAAACAACACAGAATTTATTCCCAAGTGGGATATAGTCGACAAGAGAAAGACGACACAAAAACAACAAAAGTTAGACAAAAATATAGTAAAAACCAACAAAAATGGGGTGTGTGAAAAAGGCACCATATGGGTGAACGACGATAACAAAACAAATAACGAGAGACATGAATGTATGTGAACACAGACAAGACACAACACAGACAAACAAGACGAATAAGTAGTAGGTTTCGCAAGAAAACAGATACGACGTTTCCTGAACTGCGATCATGAATTAGTGTTTGTCCTTGTGTCATCTTTTGGGATATGACTACATTCCTTTCAGGAATTATCTATGTTTTATGTTTGTTGACTACAGCTTACTGGATTAACGTCCTTTGTTGTTTTTGTTTTATTGTGAGTTTTCCTGTAATACGACAACATTCACCCGCAATGGCGTATATACAAATAAGCTGTTCTAATTATAATATGAACCCATTGCAAGAATCGTTCAAAGATCACATTGATACAGGAATCCTTTACATTCATTGCTTTAAAAAAACGTATCGCTGTATGTATGTAGAAAGTAGTTCGTAGGCTCGTATACTATGACTACCGTTCCAAAATCAAGCGGTATGTGCTTAAAACGTATTACTGTTTTCATTCCATGATTTAGACCATTGACAGTTACACGTAAATATTTTGTTCTTTATTTTCAAAGGTAGCAATTTGCGCTATTGAAATGATATGAATTGATTAAAACTACAAAAGTATATGCCTAGGCTACTGAAAATTGTATAAATACTTATATTATGAAATATAAGTCTGAGAATGCACCTTCATAATTCATTGATAGTTTCATTTCACAGTTGTTTACGTCAACTTACCAAACCTCCAATGTTGTTTCTTACTGCAGGGTTTCATTGTCAAAGAAAGTGTGTCATGTGTTAATGACGGCAGAATTTCAAAACTTTCACATTCAGGCCAAAGTATCCTTGAAAGCTACTATATAAAAGATAAATAAAGCCAATGATTGGCTCATAAAATATCTCCGTACCATAGAGTATGCACAAGGTTAACCATCAGTTAATGGTGATGTAATGATACAGCCTACAAAATTCATTTATACAGGGAAATTTTAGCAAAAAAAAATATATATATATATATATATATATATTATGAAATTCCAATAGGAGGATTGATTGCGGTTATTTTAACTCAATATAAAAAAACAGTTTGTTTTATACGTGACAGACAATACTAAGCAATATAGGAGATCTATAATACATGGCCACTGAAAAAAAGCATACAGACATTGAATTCAAGCTATCCCAAGCCATTATATGTAACTGTCAATAAAATGTGAGTTGATTATTTGACTGGGTGATTAAGCGGCATTTTATAGAGGTTTTAAAGTATATTATAAAAATATAAATTTCTGCGTCGCAGTATAGTTCATCTTCAGCTGCGAGACTTGAAGAATATTTTCACAGTCCAGCTTTGTAATTAAACAGAAAGAACAGTGATTCGGTAGTCCCTCATTCTACGTGTATTTTAATTAATAATTGCCATACCTCCCCCTCTTTTCTCTCTCTCTCTCTCTCTCTCTCTCTCTCTCGTATAGTGATAAATGGCTAGGCAAATATTTGCCGCTGTCGTAAAGAAACAATTTATTAAGAAGTTATTGAAAATGAACGCTTGTTTATGTAGAATAAACTTCAAAAGTGATAGAATAGGTAACATTGGCTTGTATTACAAAGAAAGTGCTTTATATATACTATATATCTTAATATATAAAATTAAGTTTCCTGGCACGCTCACTCACTCACTCACCCATCAACGCACAGCCCAAACCGCTTGACCTAGAACCATGAAATTTTGAGGGAAGCTTCCCCTTACCCCGTGTGCACCCACTAAAAATGGACTTTTCGAAATCCGATAATTAAGGGGGTGAAAAGGGGTGAAATGTGTTTTCAAAGAATCCCTGATTTCTCATTAACCGGGAAAGAAATCATAATTTTTTTTTAATTTCAAAATACTACCCAAATAAATGCATATTTTCGAATTTTTCGATTTTGCGTAGTTCGAAAATTAAGGCGATGAAAAGCCGTAAAATGTATTTTTCAATAATCTGTGATTTCCCCTAAACCATTTCAGATAGTGAGGTGATTTCTTTCTTTAAAATGATGCTTAAGTAAATATCAAAAAAGATTTCAGGATTTTTCGAAATTCGTCTTTGAAAACTGTTAAAAAAATCAAATATATTTTCAAATAATCATCTGTGCCGCTTATACTCGTTGAGATATCGAGATGATTATTTGATGAGAATGAAGCTTATGTAAACATCTACAAATCTAATTCAGGATTTAATGAAATACGAAAATTAAGGATGTGAAAAGCATTCTCCGGAAAAAAGAGAATGATCATGGAGAAATAATTCAACAGTTGTTTCTTTTTGCCAACCTACTCATAAATAAATCCTTTTTGGACTGTAGCATGCACATACGAAAGAATTATCACGGCATGCCTTTAACTATTCACTCAGGTATTGTATAAAGTTTGTGGTGTGGGAGGAGTGGGATTACGGGTTCGTATCCCGTGCAAGACTTTGCGATGGGAATTACTATGACATACGAGCGTATTGCGCGCGCACTTTCAACTGAGCTAAGACAATTTACAGTTCACTGTTATTGAATTCGCTAGTTGTTAAATGTCATCACATATTTTATCCAGGGTTACTGTTTACATTACATAATGTCACGCGGGCAAAGCCGCAGCCGAGTAGCTATTTTATAGAGAAATAAAGATGAATTAAAAACAAAAATGCTCTGCAATTAAAGTACGATCAGCGAAGTGGACTGGATAAAGCTGTTTGTATTTGTTGTTTTAAAGATATACAGAGAATAGTATATAGTAACATCATCAATTAATACGAAATTAAAAGTAAGTAACTCTTTACTATAGTACACGCGAGCGAAGCCGCAAAGGGACAGCTAGTGTGTGAGTGTGTGTGCGTGTGTGTACATATTTATATATTAATGCGGCACTCCTAGAGCATCGGCTTCCACGAGTCATGGGACAGAAGTACACAAAAAAAATGGAATTTCAAGTAACCAGTGTTATCAACAAGCTAACTCCTAATATGAAATACTCCCACATACACCGTATCGACCCTTGATCGGACAAGGTAGCTACCCACTAGCCTATTATCTGAACAGGGCTACATAAAGTGTTGCCGTGGCTCAGAGCAGCGACTCTTCTTATTTATTATATTATATTTTATTTCTTTGCTTTTACGTGCATTCGAACAGCACACGGCCTTTGTGAGGTGCGATGAGAGGGTTTCTCGGCCCTTTAAGAGGGCGTGGTACATAATTCAACGCTAAAAGCATTAATATATAACTGTGGGTTTCTTGAAACCAATTTGCGAAAATTAAACAAAAGCAATCCTAGACAATAGTTTTAGCCAACGTTTTAAACAAAATAGTTTCCAGTGTCAGGAACATCTGAGGCACAATCTCTGACGCCGGAATCTCGTGTATTTAACTGCGGCGCAAGAGATCACGCGTAACGGATTAGTAATTCTTGATAAATATTTACTCATAAAATTGGCAAATACCATTATCTAGGATTGTTACTGCGTATTTTATCCATATTGGCTTCGAAAAAAGCGTAGAAATCAATTGATGTTTCCAGCGTTTATTTATCTACCTCGCATTCTTAACTACGAGGTCTTGATGACGGGGGTGAAGTGATATAGAAGGACAACACAGCAGCTATATCCGAGCCAGTATTCTAACCCAGGACGTCTCGCTCCGTAAACCGGCAGCTTACAACTATGCTACGGAGGCTGGCTACAGCGACTTGGTAGGGGAGTACGGGGGAAAGGGGGGGGGTAGGAGTTGGCCAGGAACTTTTTGAGAAACTATTCTAGCATTCGCCTGGAATGATCAAAAAACTGGAAAACCGTAATCTGGACGGCCGGAACAGAGGATCGGATGCGAGGTGAGTTTTTACCACTGCTCCACCACACTTGGGATATATTTTCCTTCCAGATAAACTCTAGCACATGAAACATTAAAACACTGCCTATGCAAGACCAACCTCTATGGATCAGTTACATAATATTACGTACATTGAAGCCTGAATGGAAGTCCCGTTCTTCATAAACTGTACATCGTAAGTTTGCCCGATTTTAACTTTTCAATTCTGTACCTAGGAGGCATACGACACTATGTCCACTTTTTCTCAAAATGCACTTTTTACCATAAACATTACCACAGTTTTAAGTACTTTCAATTAACATACAACACAAAGTCTATGTTGGGTCAAAAACCCACATTTTTGGGTATTAAATAGCTGAATTCACTAGTGAATCACAGTCTTCAAACTGGTCTCCTGAAAAATATTATGTGCCTCCGAGGTACAGAATTCTGAGAGAAGTATTAGCAGGACTGCAGGAAATATGTTTATCCAGAAAGTCAGTATGGATTAAAGGTAAATACAACGGAGCTGACAAGTATTTTTCTCGAAAGAGAAATGTCAAAATCAGAGATGTATAGACGATAAAAGAAAATCATTCACGTTACTTGTGAGTTTGCCAATGAAGCGAGAAATTCTCTCTTCCTCCTCCTTTGTTCTGTAATTTCCTCCTCCTCCCATAATCGACCAGTAAGTACAGTCATGCCAACCACATCCTTTCTAGAATTTGGTCAAGGTAATCCTCCCCAATCCTCCGATTTGCATTCCTTACGACTTACATGTCGGAGCATGACAGGTGTGCTTTCATGAGAATCGCATTCCCATTACTTCACCTCCCCTTACCATAATTATACTTGTTCGTGTTGGACATGCTGCCTTGGATCACAAGAACCTGAGTGGGTCCAACGCCTTGCCTCGCAGTCGAGATCACGCCATTCATCTGCCATGACACTCGCGGACCGGCTATATACAGAGCTTTGCTGAAACAAGTGACGGGCATTATCATTACAGTTTACATTAACCTTCCACATGAAAATATGTTTCGGACAATGCTTTATACGCCACCGTAGCTGTTCTAACCCCACATGTTTGGGTACGGACAGAGTAAATAAATCAAAGTTTCTTTCCCGCAAAGGAAATTTTTGTTTAAAGTGTAAAGTAATACTAACAAAAAAATTTGTTATTGCTGAAATATTTCAACGTAGTATTTTTGTAACGTGAATTTTTAACTTTTTAAAGGTAACCTACATGTCCTTACATAAAATAAAATACCGTTTTCAATCTAACATTTTGCGGCAATGCTACTTTTTAATGGCTCATATTCAAAGTTTGTGTTGTGGAAAAGAAAATTCTTTTAGTGTGTATGAACACTATAAGCTTAGAATAACTTGCAAGGTAAACCTAACATATTTAGTGGTGCAAAGACTTCAAACTTCAGCAACATAAATGTGTTAATCATTTGAATATTGTGATGTTGCTGTACATTCGTTACCTTGGTTACTATTGCAGAAACTACACACGCCAGCGCTCTGTTGGTAACCTATGTGTATAGATCCTTCCCAATTATATGAAGCCTACGAAGTGGTTTATCAAGATAGTAAGAGGGAGTTCACGTAACAAATTTATTATTATATTATTTTTTATGTTTGTACGAGATATTGTTTGTTTTGTAGACATACATTGTGACTATTTTTCACAGCAATTACATTTTTATAGCTGTCATAGTTTTTGTATAGTGGCAAGAAAAGCCAAAATTTGCAAAAAAAAAAAAAAAGTTTTATACATAAAACAAAAACTAATTGACTTACAGAAACGAAATAATTCCCTCTAAAGAACAGTGTCGCGGGCTACATCTGGATATCGCATTGCAAACTAATGTATTAAAAAAAATTAAATATACACAAAATTGAAATTTTCTTATTACAAATTCAGCAATTTTTTAAAAATACAAAATGTATCCAATGTGGGTTTTTATTAAGTCCAGACGTAGCCCGTGATACTGTACTTCTGTGGGAATTATGTATTTCATTTCTGTAAGACAGTTGGTTTTCGTTTATTGTATAAAACCGTTTAATACAAAATTCGGCTTTGACATGACATTATACAAAAAAATATGATAGCTAGAAAAATTTCATTACCGTAAAAAAAGTGATAATATATGTCTGTGAAACAAACAAAGCCCCGTACAATTATAAAAATGGTTAAAACAACTAAATTTTTGCAGGGAGCTCCCTATAAAGATGTATTACTATATAAGGTCGGTTTACCCTATACGTATTTATACAAGTCTAACATGCTGTGTAAGGCACGAGTGTTGCGTCACGGTTTGTAACGCGAACAACACAGCGTCACAAAATCAATTAGCGACAGTATTATCACCCGGTGATTCACACATCGCAGTGGCACCGAGGTGAATAGTCACTGTCTTGACTCTTCCTCTTGCCAGAAATATCTCGTTAGGTTTCGTCTTCGTCAATGTATGTTTCACACGTTCATCTCTAGCTTGTGGGCGACGGATTTACCGAAGAAATATCATCTAGCACCTTTTTTCGTTGTCCCTAGGCAAACTTCATACTTCACAAATTAGGAAGTATCAGGCGATGTGACGTAGTCAGACTTCGAGCAAATTTCCTTTACCGCACAAAACATTTCCTTTGTATGTGTTTCGTCGGGAAAAGAAGGTGGAACAAACAAGAATTTATCAGTATAACAGTTAAACTAACTTTCCTTACCGTGGGTGACAATAACACTGAAATTAAAATTGGTCACACACGCCAAGAACAGAAACAATATTTCAAAATACTCAAGAGATATATTTTACCTTGGTCTACCTACGACAGTAAAGACTAAATATATTCCGTTTCGGATAATACCGTATATAAATATTAAACTTGCTTTCTATGTATCTTGTAGATCTTAAAATGCCATTATTAAAATTATGGACGTTACACACACATACAGACACGCAAAAAAGAAGGCCATACCATAAGCATACTTTTTCCTCAGGAAAGTAGAGCAAAAAAATCAACACCTTACCGTCTGTAATATTGTACATTTTAGTAAACGTTAAAACTTAATCTGTGACGTATTTGCTTCGTAGGAAAATGAACAAAAATGGACGCGTTATTAGACGATTTTTCAGTGTGAAACTTCAGTTAAAATACGGTAGTGCCACTGACGACTAGATGTTTTCAGTCAAATGGGACTGCAGTTGTTCAAGACCGGTACAGGGTTGTGTGCTAGATAAGTTACAAACACTGGCACGCAATAATTAGGGGCAGGACATTTTCGTGAATTCATTTACTTGCATGCTAGAATCCATTGTCCTATGCATACTCAATCCCCGTTGTGTGTTGCTCCACTGAGTAGCATTTAGTGGACAAATGGTTGGGGCTTTGAGTATGCATAGGATAGTTGATTACAACATTCAGGTCATTGAATTCGCGAAATTTTCCCTGTCCCTGGCTATAATGTAAATGTCGCTCATTGGTGAGTAGTCACAGAATAATGAGTAGCTAGTAAAACTTGCCTGCCGCCGTAGCGTAGTCTGTTAGGCGCTTGTCTACAGTGCGAGAAGTCCAGGGTTCAGATACTGGCTCGAGCACGTATGTTGTGCCGTACCTTCACCTCGCTTCGCCCTCATCGGCTCTTATGTACTCGTTACAAAGGGCCGTAAAACCCTCATCAACCCAGTAAATATGTTATTGTATTCGTATACAGCACGTTTGTTAGGATTATTCGCAGTAAATAGAAACTTCCGTCTAGCACTATTGGAAGATTTCATGCCATACTCAGCATGTGATACATATCATGCTTCAGGTTGTAAATAGAGATAATTATCAGTGTTGCTACTACACACGACTGGGAAAGTAAGCATGTGCTTGACTATTACATAAATTTATTTAGAAACGCAACCCCTGGTGTATGTGAAACAATTTTACCATATCTGCTTTCTTAAGAGTGCGTGGTAGATAAATAAACGCTGAAAACATCAATTGGTTTCTACGCTTTTTTCGAAGCCAATATAGATTAAGCACTCAATGACGATCCTAAATTTCGGTATTTGCCAACTATATGAGTACATTTTTATTCAGAATTACGCATTCGTTACGCGTGATCTCTTGCGCCGCAGTTAAATGCACGAGGTTCCGGCGTCAGAGATTGTGCCTCAGAAGTTCGTAACACTAGAAACAATATTGTTTAAAACGTTGGCTAAAACTATTGTGTAGGATTGCTATTGTTTAATTTTCGCAAATTGGCTTCTAGAAACCTACATTTATAGATAAATGCTTTTAACGTTGAATTATGTACCACGCCCTCGGGCGCGGTATGCAGCAATTTTCATCACCATGTGTTTATTTTTTATTTGTACCAGATTTGTGACTAAATATAGCTCTTATGAAATTTTTTTATCTTACGCAGTTTTCGCGTAATGGCTTGTTAATGTCAAAATTTGCTTGTTTCCGTTTTAAGGACTACACTAAAACTAACAGACAAACCAAACTGAAAAAATTCACCGTGGATAAAGACGTCGCAAGCTGCAATGTCACGTACATAAAAACATTTTTTTTTATTTAAATAAAATGGCTGAAACTTGAAATTTAAATTTGAAAAATTCAATAACTTTTTTAAAACAAAAATATTTTATATTGTGGTTTAATATAGCTGAATTTGTAGACTACAACATCGTTATCCACCGTGAATTTTTCCAGTTCGGTAGGTGAGTTGGTTTTAGTGTCGTCCTTAAAACGGAAGCGTGCAAATTTTGGCTTTAAGGGGGCGGTTCACATCAGTTTTCAACGTCTTTTATTATTTTATATTTGTACCAGATATTTTTTTTCTTATTTCAGACATAAAATGTGACTAAATTTTTCTCTTAGGAAATTTTTTTATCTCTTATAATTTTTGCGTAATGAGTCGCAAACGTCAAAATTTGCACTTTTATGCACACCACAAAACAACCTTAAATACCAAACCGAAAAAATCCACAGTGTATAACAATGTTGTAGGATGTGATTTGACACATATATAAACCAAAAAATATATAGATATATAGTTTTGTATTTTTTAAATAATGTTTACATTTTTAAATTTTCATTTCAAAATTCAGCATTTTGTATTAAATACAAAGGTACTTCATTTTTATTTTATATATGTCAAATCATAGCCTACAACATTGTTATAACTTGTAAATTTTTTCGGTTTGGTACGTCGGTTGGTTTTAATGGCGTGCATAAAACCGTCAAGTGCAAATTTTGACGTTTACGACTCATTACGCAAAAACTATAAGAGATACAAAAATTTCCTAAGAGGAACATTTTATCACAATGTAAGTCTAAAATAAGAAAAAAAAATCTGGTACAAATATAAAAAAAACATGGTGATGAAAATTGTGGTACACAGTGTCGAAGTTTCACCTTTGACACGTGGGAACAGCGTAGCGATAAGAGTCAGTGTCCCACGCTTGACAAGAAGCATATCGCCTCTATTCGCAGCGCGCTAAACTGGCGTGCAAGGTTTTCCTTGAAGTCCTTTTCCTACGGGACCACAACATTTTATTTTTGAAATAGTATTATGTAAAGGCCAACGCATGCCTATCGCTTTGCACTTTACGAATTCAGGTTATATTTTCGGAGCTATAGCAGTCTAAAAAAACATTTTCAGACATTTAGAGAGGCCCAAAAATCATGTTTCCAACAAGCATGCTGAATTTTTGAAAACATAGAAACATAGCTTCAAGTGTGTGTTCTTTACGTAGATAAACATAATATGAATAAGTTAAGCGATTTCGCTTAAAAAAGAATACGCGTTACACGCTGCAACGCCGTCCATGCGACAGACGAGGACTTCTCATAAGAGGCAACTGTTTCACGCGCAGTAATGCAACCCGCATTAACTACTAATAAGTCAAGGCTAAGCTTACTTTCGCTATAGTAATAAGAACATTACGCATACCAAAATTGTATTAGAATTTATTAAAGA
>PNEQ01059605.1:25020-44431 GCA_003012365.1 Medauroidea extradentata
AAAAAAAAAAAAAAAAAAAAAAAAAAAAAAAAAAAAAAAAAAAAAAAAAAAAAAAAGTTTTGTAAAATATCAATTGATTCCTACGCTTTTTTCGAAGCCAATAGGAATTCTCAATGACAATCCTAGATAATGGTATTTGCCAATTTGATGAGTAAATATTTATCCAGAATTACTAATTCGTTACGCGTGATCTCTTGCGCCGCAGTTAAATACCCGAGGTTCCGGCGCGGCGTCAGAGATTGTGCCTCAGAAGTTCGTAACACTGGAAACAATTTTGTTTAAAACGTTGACTAAAACTATTGTCTAGGATTGCTGTTGTTTAATTTTAGCAAATTGGCTTCAAGAAACCTACAGTTATAGATTACCGGTAATGCTTTTAGCGTTGAATTATGTACCACTTTCTCTTAAGTTCACTGCCTACCTCAGAGCCACGGCGGGAGCTGGACAGGGTTGTACATGTTAAATTATTGTCTATGTGATTCAGTACATGTTGAAGCTACATATACGCCACTACTGACTTTTATATTCATCTCGGTGTCGCGCACATTGCTAAACGATCTTTTAGGCAGTTTTTTCAATGCCTTGAAAATTGAGGGAAAAAAACATTTTTGCGCTCTGAAAATACTCGAAAACGATAATTCACAATTTGTTTCCCGCAATTTTATACATTTAGCAATTGTTTCCTTCTCTCGACGCAGAAAATGGTTTTTGTCCGGAAGCGATATTACAAAACGTGACTGAGCCCCACAGAATCTTATTTAACACGTAAAACCCTAACCTTACTGCCACCACAGGTGTGAGGTAGGCAGCGCCCTTAATACTCCCGTATATCGCTGTGCTAAATATACAAACAATTTTCTGCAGTGTTCTTTCTAAACCTTAAAAACTCATAGTAAAGTTGCTGCTTCTGTTGTTTTGAATAACATAATGTTCTCGACATTTAAGTTCAATTAATTGTATACAACCACTTCACACAGCAAACTATTTTTACATCAGGTGAAAGCAGTAATTAAATACGAAGTCGTGTGCATAGGAGAAAATAAAAATTGACAGCAGTTATATTTTTAACAAGCTTTTACTAGCTTCAGTTGTATCTATGTATGTAACGGAATCTTTAAACATAATTTTCACTTATTTAGAAGCGTCCGGATGGATTAAAAATTTGCAAACTTACCAAGGACCGATGACAAAATAATAATGTAAAAAAATTTTCCTAGTATTCTGGCCAGGATCACCAGGATAAAATAAAATGTGTTTTCACGAAATTCTCGATAACTCTTCAGCCTGATGAGATATTTTTATTATTTTTACTTTAATACATTATCTAAGCAAACACATATTCTATATTTATTCGATTTTTCGAAATTCAGAAATTAAGGGGGTGCAAAGCGGTTTAATGAGTTTTCAAAAACTCCTCTGTTTCTCCTAAACCACTTAAGATATCAAGGTGATTTTATCTTTAAAATGAAGCCTACATAAACACCTAAAAAGAAATTTCAGGATATTTCAAATTTATCCTTGAAATATGGTAAATAAATAAAACGTGTTAGCGTCTAATCATTCGTATCAACTAAACTATTTAAGATATTGAGATGGTTTTTGCCTTAACACGAAGTTTACGTAAATAATTAAAAAGTAATTTAAGGATTTTTCAATATTCGTTCTTGAAAGCCGGCAAAAAATAAATAAAACGTGTTTCCATTTAATATCCGTATCTTCCAAACCAATTGAGATATCGAGATTTTTTTTCGATAAGAACGAATATTTATGTAAATATCTAAATATGAAATTCAAGATTTTATGAGATTCGAAAATGAAGGATTTGAAAATCAGTAAAATGTTACAGTCTCTCAAAACGTGAGAATTACCTTGGAGATATTATTTAAAAGTAATTTCTTTTTGCCATCTCATTAAAACGCTTTTATTATTTTATCCTTGGGCAAAATTTCCACCTACTTGGAGAAGTCCGAATAAATTAAAAATTTACACACTTATATATAAATCTCAGATAACATGATAAAATTTTCGTATTGTACCTCAATAAGAATGTTAAATATATGTTTAATATACGTTTTTGTGTTTTTTTTTTTTTTTTTTTGGATATGATATAACTAAAAGTCTAGTGTCCTAGTTACCTACTATGAAATTAACAAAGACTGAAAATGCAAAAAATATTAATTGTTTCAACTTAAAATTGATATGGTTTAAAATACTTTTAAAATTACTTTAACGATCAATCGAACTAAAAAGTAAAAAATAATTAATAGTTTAAAAAACTACAATACACTCTTTAATAGAAAACTACACTAAAAATTATGAAATAATTTCATTAGGTTTTAAATAAGAATACAGTAATTATCAAAAAATTCATTTTATCGTATAAAAGCGTGGGGTGCTTTTCTCATACATATGAAGCCATGATATTGTTCACAGCATTTTGATTGTGCCACATTTCCTCCCCTGGCGGCTCAACGGTATTGCGTACCATAATTTTCTGCAACACATCTTCCCAGTTTTGCTAGATAATGGACCACTAGCCATCAGGTTCAACAAATGGTTTTTGCATGACTGTACCCCAGCCCACGACACACCTTCTGTGCGACATCTGTACATCTTTCCTGAACGCCCGGAGTGTTGATCGTTATGGTCTGGCCCGCCTGGCCCATTCGTTCGACGGATCTCAACTGTTGAAAATATTTTATTGACAGAATATTAGATTGGACGTTGTGGTATGGCTGCCTGGTAATCACGTGTGCCTGGATGTCAACTGTTGTAGATATTATATCCACAAAATATTGGTAAAAGTAGAGTCATGAGAAAATAAAACCTTATCGAGAAACTAAAATGTTTCAATTAATTTGTTTTTATGTATTGACGTTTTAGTTCCTCAATAAAATCAAATACCTTACAAACTAATACCGGACACGTCTATGCTAATTACACAAGCAAAAAGGCGAACAATAACCTAGCGGTATAGTGGGCTACTAATACATGTTTCGGTATTATTTTTGCTTAATTATTACAATTTATTGTTTCAACATGCATTGTATAATATTTATTTTACTGTAATGATATATTTCATTTTCTGCATTCAATGAACATACTCCATCGAGAAAGTTTTCCCCAAAATTTCTATGTTGACATCGTACATCTGAACACCATCAAATGTAGTGTGCTACTCTCTGGTGGCCTAGTGAGTTTTTACAATAAAAAATTCTCGCAAAAGCGCTCAAACTGTCCGGTATTGGTATATAGTGTATTTGATAAAATTAAATTAAATATTCATGTTTCATAAATGGGTTTTTTATTTCTTTCTATTGACACCAAAGATAAAATACACGAGACTCTAACCACAGTGTTGCAAAAAAAATAGAGGTAAGCTTTACCTTTGAGTCGCCAGGGTAAGAAATGTGGTCTATTTAAATCTTAATAGTAAATATAGGGTTGTGGGTGCGTGCGCTAAACAATTATATACTAGTCTGTGTGTTCAACACGTGTCACATGACTACAATGAAATATGCGCGGGAGATTTGAAATTTCACCAAGACAGAAGACGAAATTCTTAGTAATCACAAATAATGTTCGTTTTTACTTCAGAGAATGAGAATACACGCACATTCAGAGGAGTATGCCACAATTTTCACACAGTGTAATTGTGTGCTTGTATCAAAATCACAAATGTAAACAATGCTCAGAACACATTTTTTTCACCCATCTGATATTCGTAAAAAGTAAATATTGGCTATGTATTTACAATTAGGTTTTTAATCGATCGCATAGTGACGCTATACGAATTTGTAAGCCACACCACTAATTTCATTCAGCTCAGTTGCTTCTTTAAGTCGGAAAAAACTTCTATAAATAATATGAAACACTCGAGGCATGTTGAAAACACACTTTTGTGACTTCATGTGTGCTCTACTATTTATTACCTCTATGATTTAAACTGTTGTGAACAATATCATGACTTCATATGTATGAGAAAACCACCCCACGCTTTTATACGATAGAATGAATTTTTTGATTACTACTCTATTCTTATTTAAAACTTAATGAAATTATTTTATAATTTTTAGTGTGGTTTTCTATTAAAGCGTGTATTTTAGTTTTTTAAACTATTAATTATTACTCTATTTCCTGACAGTAGTTACATAGCCTCGAATATAATTTTTTAATTAAGCGTTCGCATGCTTTCTTAAGTACCAGCGTGTGTGGTGGTCGGTGTGAAATTGCCTTAAGTTTTATTCAAGCGATAAATGCACCAGGGATTAGTAGGAAGATGACCTTCACATCTGCGTCAGATGCGTCCTTGCAGTTTTTCCTACCGCGCAAGTCACGTGCAGCTACTGAGTAAATAACGTGAGATAGGATTTCATCCCAAGTTTGTGTTTTCCTTCACAAATTGTTCCTTAAGGCCATGCTTGCATGTTTCTACTGTTTTCGCGATAATTATTTTTTAACCCCAAACGAAAGCACACATCAAAAATCGGTTTGGAAGTTTGGTTTAAAATGGTTTTCTCCATATTACCTAATTTTATACAAGACAGTAAATACTATGATTTTTACTAATTACGTAATTAACAAAATTCTGTTAGTTAACTTATTAGCCTAAAAACCGTATAATTTCATGTCTTTAAAAATTTTTGCTATTACGGCACAAACCATTTTAATTAAAACTGCCGACCAGATTATTAATATCTGATCTTGTTTTGACTTCAAAGTAATTATCGCAAAAATAGCATATACATGGGGGCATGTCTTTAAGGAGGCAGTTCGCCACAAATTTCAATTGTTTAAATAATTTTGATATTCGTACGAAGTAGGATTTGTCTTGTAGACACACACTATTGTTATATTTATTGTGATAATATTATTTTATATTTAATTGTTTTTATATAATTGCATGTTAAATATACAAATTTGTATGAAACGACTTTATGGATTAAAGGAAACACAAGTGGTTCACCGAAATAAAATAATTCACAAAGAATAGCAGTGTCATGCGCTACGTCATTGTTTGTATAAAAACAGCATTAAAAGTATATTATATATTTTAAAAATTACTGAAATTTAATACAAGTGAAAAGTTCAATGCTGTTTTATGCATACATTGCCGTAGCCCTTGAGACCGTTCTACAGTGTGAATTATTTAATTTTGTTAAGTTAGTTGGTTATTCTTTACCTCCTAAATACCGTTTAACGCAAATTTGTGCTTTCATGTGCCATTACATTAAAACTAAGAAACTCGTAGCAAAAATAGTCACAATGCGCATCTACATATCAACCATATTTTCCTATTAAAACAAATAATTAAGACAATTAAAATCTTCGGTGATCCGCCGCCTGACTGAAATTCAGTATTTATTAGCAGAGAAAATCGTATTTTATTGGGTTTAACGTCTCGTCGATAGCGAGGTATTTAAAGGCGGTTACTCAGAACTTAACACAAGGTCACGAGCTGTGAGAGGAATCAACTATGTATGGTCTTTGTTAACGAACCGTCCCAAAAATCATCCGGAGCGATTTATGGAAACTATGGAATACCTCAATTAGGATGGTTTGGGCCAATATTCGAACCTGCGTCTTTCCTAACGCGAGTCCAATATATTATTGTTGTCCACACATCACTTGGCGTGTTCTCGGTCGTTACATCAGTGCTGGGAAATGCGTCGTAATTATTGTAGTGAGGCCACGTCTGAATACTACCACAGGAATTAACGATCACTCACGAGGTTAGTAGTGGTTGGAAGTCAGCACTCATCCTCTGTACGGTCCGATGTTAAGGTCTCGCTCTTTAGTTTAGCAGTAGTTCCAAAAATATTTTTTAAACGGAAACTAACACATTTATCAAAAATTCATTCTGGTAGTTTTAACTCTTACATATTATCATTTGTATCTGAATTTTTCTGTTGCAATACACCAAACAGATTTTTAGATTTTTGTCCCTGAAATATCACACATTTTGTTGTAAAAATAAGCCAAAATGAAGCAAAATATTTTTTGAAAGCAAATGGTACGTTATTTTAAAAATACGATCTGGCGGAAGCGTGTATCGTATGACTGTACACAGTCTCAAATTTTTTGTAAGCATTTGGTTAAAAAATATTTCAGTTATTTGCAATTGTTTGAAATAAATGAAAGATAATGGCCTTAAATTAACGTATCGCGTAAAAAAGTCGTTAACAGTAAAATTACATTACAATTTAAATATATACCACGTTTTAGGTAATGATTTATCTATTACATAGGTCTAGCAAAATACAACGATTTAAATTATAACGTCTTAGTTTTTAATTGTTACGTATGACTATATTAATGAGTTAATCGGGTGATGGTGAGTCAGCGTACGGGAACAAACAAAGTATGCTAAGAGACCATTTCGTTATCAAAATGCTTACGCTTACCAAGTATGGTAACACTAGTCGCTATTCCTGTCCTACAACCTTGAGCATAGGCAACGCGCTGCACAAGAGGAAAACAAATTTCACACGTTGCCTAATTCCTAGGCGAACATAGGTGCATGAATTGCTGTCGCATGTCTTGCATATAATGACGTTATTTACCACTTTATATTAACTAGCCCACTTTAGTATAATGTGTATTTTTTAATTACCTCTCTTGATAACACGATAGCTAATTATAATCACCACGAACTGTTGGACGAACCGATAACCATAACGTATCGTAATGATGTCTGTGTATTGAAGCCGCATTGTGCCTCCGTTTATTTCAGTTTATTTTCTATAATTTTTAGAGTAGACAATTATGAACTAACTTAACAGAAGTAAACTGTGTATAGACACAGTTTAAGACAATCGGCAATAATTAACAAATGAACGTGCATTGTTTTAAGGGCGCCGCCTATCAGGTGCTTCAAATGTGCTATAATGTTTTTTTAACGAACCTATTCAACATGTGCGGATTGTGCCAACGAACGAAATGAAAACACAGTTCTGACAAGAACGGAATGTCGTTGATAGACAATGCTAATTAAAACAATGTTTAGAAACACTCCAAATCTATAAACGGTGTTTTCGGATTGCCGTACTTGAATCTGTACTAACCGGATGTTTGTGACACTATGCACTGACCTTTGCTATAGCCTTTCCACCAATAAAATTATATGGTCACCGTTTTAAGTCCCGTAGTAAAAGTGGTTTGGAGGGAATCTTGCACTCTATTATAGAGCTTGGGTCGTTGTGGCGATGCTGCTTGCGATTCGCGTTTCAAGGTCGTCCTTATGGCTTCGACACTTCTGGTAACTGGCAAATCACTAATCTTAGAGCGTAAAAAATGTTTGAAATTCGCGAGTGCTCCGGTGGCAAGTGGCGGTTATAACGACGCGAAGACAGTGGTGAAGGCGCGGCCACGCACGCACGCACGTGCTCGGACAGCGACGAGACAGACCGCGTGTTCTCCGTCGTCGGCGCAGACGCAGTGTTGTGGTCGACGGCCGACGCGACGCACGCGAGGCGCAATTACACCTCCCCTCCCCCTCCCCTGCCTCCCACGCCGACGTCGCGGCGAGGGTCAAGGCGCCCGCCTCACAACAACCCCGCCGCGCACCTGGTGACGTCTGTCCTGCCGCGAGGAGGTAGGGGAGGTGGGTGGGGAAGTGGAGGTGGGGAAACCCGACGCCAGGCGCTTCTATAAAGACTCGTCGCACGGCGGGGAGGGGATCAGTTAGAGGCCGCCGTCAAAGCCGCACTCAGCAGCCATGTACCCCAACCCGCTGGAGAGGAGGCACTGCACCATCCGCCAGATGATCGACAAGTTCCTCCGACCCTCCCGGAACAACAACCGGCTGGGCTCTTCATCTTCGTCGTCGTCTTCGTCGTCGTCGCTGAAGAGCTCGCCGGCGGAGCGCAGGTCGTTGTCGCCCGGCTGGGGCAAGTAGCCTTGGTCGAGCCCTTCTAGCTCCTGGAGGGGGATGTTACCCCCCTCTGTGATTCGCCTGCCTGGCTGTCGCCGTCCTGGGACACGCAGGTGATTGTCTTCTGAGTACTGGTCCCAGCATCTTCCTGTTCCCTCCTTGACCTCTGTATCCACGCCACTAGGCCCAGTTCCGTGTGCCAAACTCTCTCTCTTCGTCTGTATTTGTTTGCTCTATGACTTAAAGAGTGCATGGTTTATAATTCAGCACCTGTTCAGCATCTGTTCAGAATTGTTGGTTTCTCGAAGCCAATTTTCAAAAATCAAATAACAGCAATTCTAGGCGATAGTTTTTGCCAATTTTCTAAGCAAAAAATTTTCTCGAGGAACATAAATCTGAATAATCTCTGATGCCGAAATCTCGTACATTTTATTGCGGTGCAAGAGATTACACTTTAGCAAACGCATCATTCTGGATAAATTTTTGCTCATAAAGGATTGCTGTTTTGTATTTTTCCTGTATTCACTTTCAAAAGTCGTAGATCTCAATTGAAGAATTCAGCGCTTATTTATCTACCATGATCTCTTAACATTCCACTACACCCCTGATGTACTAATTCTTGTTTGTCAAATCGTGATATTTGATTTACAGTGTAAATAACAAAATGTTATCTTGTAGAACCAATTTTATATATGTTCTTGATCAACTTTGCTCTATCTTGCTTTATGCGATAAATTCCATTTGTAAACAGTGATAAAATTGTATACTAACTTTTTTCTACTACTAAGAATGTAATGCAAACTAACGCAGACATTTTAAATTAAAATTGGTGCTACAAGAAAATATTTCTTGTTCATACTCCAAAACAAATATTGCGACTTGAAACACGAGAACTTGTACATCAGGGGCGTAGTGAAATCTAACACTCGACGAACGCTGGTAAAATCTTCAGATTAAGACCAGCGAATGCACGAATTTTCTCATATCTTTTCACAAGTAGCATGATATTTTCTTTTCCCAAGTAACACATTTAGTTATTGGTTTATGGCAGCCTTTGTAGAACAGTTACGAACGCTGTATACCTACCTGAGAGAGCATGGCATGAAGAAGGTTAGATATATGCATGTTCAATTATATTAGGCAGCACTCACTCCCTTCCACGATATCATTTCCGCACTAAAATCTTTCTCTGCGTCGAGAAGAGATAACATTTTCTATATAATTGAAACTGGGCAGAAAAAATTATGCGCGTGTTTTTTTAAGTCGTTTTTCGGGAATTGGAACACTTATTTGTTCAGCGTTTTAAAGGTATTGAAAAATAACACTTTAAAATTCACCTTGCAACGTGAGCTGCTGTGAGATGAATATGCCTATTTATATGTCAGTGATGGAAAATATTGAGGCCTAAAAAAAGTTTCTTCATTGGGCTTGTTGAGAATTTCACACCGATGTAACATTCAAAATAACGAACACATTACGTTGATCCTAACCATTTAATATTACATTTTTTTTTCTTGAAAGAACTATACGGTGATTGTAAATAATACTTTCAGTTTAGGCCCTATTTATACGAAACATCTTGTTTACATCGACTATACGATTTGTTTAAAAATAACGTAGGTGGAATTTGTGAGACGAATTCAAGTATTAACTTAAAGTACATAAGTGTGTTACGATTTTAGTTACGGCTGAATCAACTTGCTATCGAGCGAGATAGTACACAGTGTACATCCGTACTGGAACGTGTCAAATCTCAGATTACTGAGTGCAGAAGTTTTTCATTGATTACGTTTGTTTTTCGAACCTCAACGCACACGTCAAAATCTTGAGCTGTGTCATTTTATATACTACTGGATTGTTTGTCAATTAATGTGTTAAGTTTTGCTTGGACAGTATTAACCTTGACACGTGCGTCACCACGTGAACTTTCGTCATACAGAAATTTAAATGATCCACAAAAATAAGCTCCTCAGTTGGACTTCATTCAGTAAATGTAAAACTATGGTGTTTTCATAAAAAAATTAGTTTAAAAAAGGTACGCAATTTTAACACACTGGTGTGTAGGTAAAATAAGACATAACGTTTTGTTTTCTCGTAAAACTGCTTGGGAAAATTACTGAACTCATATGAAAGCGCAAGCATGTTAACCACACTTTAAAGTTGTATGTTCACATGGTAAATTTCCCATACAATGAGTTAGTTTAAATTTGTACCCATTTGAAGTTAAAAAAAAAAATTGTTTGAACAGTCACATTTTGTGTTGGGAATTAGTTTCTTTGGAAGAAAACTTTTCAGATATCGAGTGCACATGCTGATTAATCTGTAAGCTTCTCAGTTAGCAAACTCTCTTGAAAATGTAACATCGGACTACAGGCACTGACATTTACGGTTGTTTCTTTAGAGCGCAATTAAGGTATTATTACTATTATTGATGTTATGTCCTCACCCTAGCATGCATTGTTTTGACACAATGTAGCCAAACTAAAATATACTGTTCCCAACAGTCAATATAATATCTAATACGAGTACTTCCTGATTCACCAGTAAACCAGTAGCAGTCCACAGAGAACTTGAGTGTTACATCAGGAATTCTATTCACAGACTCTCGTTTGTAAATATGTTCTTATCTTTTATTAGGGTTTACGTCTACTAGAAAGCGAGGTCATTACTAACTGTTCAGCACAACTTTACGCAATGACAGGAACTAGGAGAGGAACCAGCCATGGCCGGTGCTAAGTAGTCATCCCAGTACTCGCCTAGAGTGATTCCAGGAAACCATGGAAAACCGAAATCCAAATAGCCTGAACCGGTAACCTAACCCGGGTCCTTTTGAAAGCGAGTCAACGTATTCCCGTTGTGCCACCTCATTCGATATATTTTAAATACGGCTGTCTGCGACATTATTAAAAAATACGACAAATTAATACATTTAGTACATGCATGTCGTTGACTTTTACATTAACATATAAAATAAAATAGCACTGACATTTTTAACACCGACTTCAAAGCAAGTGTGGGTCAATAACTTGAAGCAAGGATAATACAAAAATATTCACAAAACTTAAACAATTTTAAGTATAGTTAATTAGTTTTCTTAGGGTTTTTTTCGTACTCACATTGAACTCTGAAAAATACCGTGAACTCTGAACTACAGATTTCGACAGTTGTTTGATTCTACCTAGCCACGTCTCACGAAACCAAGCGCTCGCAAGTCACCGGCAGTTTATGCTTGACCTTCGCGAAAGTAAGAGAGAGAGACAAATATGAAAGTAGAAATGCTGGCCTAGAAAAGAAGTTTTTGCCACTGGACATTTACGTAATTTATCACCGTTCTTGGAAAAAAATTAAATAAGGTTACATAAAAAAAAAATAGTTCCAAGTTCACGTTGAAAAATATCCAGTCCGAAAATAAAAGCAGCGCCACTTAGAATCGGGAAGGATTTCATTTCCTCGCAAGAAACGCTTACCTCCTAGGATATTATTGTGACTTGCCAAGTTTTATGTTATAAACTTAACCTGGAGTTAATTAAATATTTTTACTTATTTAATTTGTTTTGTAATTAATAGTGTGATGTTTAAGCGATTCCTGCAATAAAGATGTATTATATTTTTAATCAAATTTAAGTACATAGACTACGCCATTGCTGATTCACAGAAAGTCCATCCATAGTAAAACAAGATTATATATATATATATATATATATATATATATATATATATATATATATATAGAGAGAGAGAGAGAGAGAGAAGTCTGTATAAGTGGTTTAGGCCTACATACATACAACTACAGAAAATGTTGTAATCAGATAACGTCACAAATATAAAACAAGAACATACAAATATACAAATAAGTAATCTCTGTAAATAAATATTAAAGTATCCAAAAATAGTAAATATATATATATATATATATATATATATATATATATATATATATATATATATATATATACATTTTTCTAAATGTTTCTAGAACGTTTTAAGTGACCCTTAACATCACTTAGAACAATTAAGAAATAAAATAAATACATTCGATCCTGAATTTTTTAATTAAAATAAATTTCCTTAATTTATCACTTGACATATTATTATCAATATGAACATTATTTGGATGAAATTTCAAGAAGGGCGAAAAGTCTTTATTAGAAACTTTTATTTAATAACGTTATTTTAATATTATTTAAAAGTTTAGTTAAATACTCGTGTTAAAATTATTATCACATTAATTTTAAGTCACGGGAATGAAGTAAGGGACAGTATTTACAGTAATTTACGTAAACCAGGCGTTTGAAAAACATCTAATATTAACTTGTTTGTTTGCACCAAATTATTCGGGGCATTTTACTGCAAATCAGCAACAATTTTGTCCGCGGTAGCACAGTCTGTTGAAGATGGTTCAGTTTGAAACTATTGGAATGGTGTTATCACAAAATCATGAACAACTAAAGCAGTGTATGATGTATCATCATTCCTTCTACTTTCTGCAGGGAATGCGTCCATTCTTTCTGGTTTCAGGCTTGTAGACCTACTTTGAAATACCCGGTTGCGTTGACCGTCTGATTGATCTGATAGAATGTCAGGGAAAGTGTTGTCACGTATCGTATATGTTAAGAACCTGCAAAACTGAGATTCTTTGTAGTAAAAACACATTCTTAACAAAAATAGCTTTGCGGCAAAGACAAATCCTGTCCAATTATGAATCACTACAAGCAAATGTTCACGCAAAGAAAATGTTTGTTCATAGAGTTGTTTAAAAAAAAACATTGCGTCATTAAATTAGTTCAGAAGTAATAGGTACGATAAAGTTTTCTAAATTCAATGTTCGTGTGGGAAAAAAATTCCTAGTACAAATAAATTAAAACTGACCTCATAGAACAATTTTTAAAACTAATCAGTTACGCTAAAGAAACGTTTTCTTTGATGTAAAGCAAGATTATTTTTTACAGAGAGATAAACTGCCTCAAAGAAAATGCTTATTTGGAGGCGTCCGCCATATGAAAGATGTGTGTTTGAGTGTGTAAGGCGAAAATCGATGCGGAGTTACAATAAGTGACGCCGGCCGGCACAGGGATTGTAATATCGCCTCTACGACCAAATGCGCGCTGTGTTCCCGCTGTAATGTTTTACTATCACCCCTCAGTCCAGTGTAGGTGCAGACCTCAATTTCGAACAAATCCGATTCATATACCTTGATAAACAACCGTCTGCAAAAGTCGATTTTAGCCAAGTTTGAGGGTTTTCAGAGTGCGTGGTAGATAAATAAACGCTGAAAACATCAGTTGATTTCTACGCTTGTTTCGAAGCCAATGTGGATCAGGGGCGTTGTAAACGAGCCCCCCCCCCCCCCACAAAAATATTACGTAGTTTTTAAGATTTTTTAAGATTAAGATTTCCTTCAGTTGTATATTAAATATTTTGATGCAGAAACTCTTTAAATAGCAGCAATTTGCACCTTAAAATATAAAATTTCCCGGTGGAGGACTCCTACACACCCCTTTATTACGTAGGTTATATGTACAATTTCTCTACCAGTGACGTCCCCCCCAAAAATGAAATGCTTACGACGCTGATGATGTGGATAAAATACTCAATGACAATTCTAGTTAATGGTAGTTGCAAACTTTATGAGAAAATATTTATCCAAAAATTCTAAATCATTACACGTGATCTCTTGTGCCGCAGTTAAATGCACCGAGGTTCCGGCGTCAGAGATTGTGTCTCAGAAGTTCGTAACACTGGAAACAATTTTGTTTAAAACATTGGCTAAAACTATTGTCTTGGATTGCTATTGTTTCATTTTCGCAAATTGGCTTCAACAAACCTGCAGTTATATATTAACGCTTTTAGAGAGGAATTATGTACCACACCCTCTTAAAACAATGCTTCCAATTTGCGTAACGTCCTGAAAGTCGTGTTCGCAAGTAGTCTGAATAGTGTTTTATTTTCGTAAAAATACGTTGCGGACTCAGGTTTACTGGACTCTGACATAAAATACGTAACTCCGAACATGCTGCACGCAGTTCAAACGCCCCAAGGTAGACGAAACATCTTTACTGTGCAGTTAGATTAATTCCATGTAGTCACTTATTGAAATGATAAGTGTAGGATTCTCAGGCAGATCATAAAGACAGTAGACTATAAGACGCTGTTGCACGTTGTCATCTTCAGGTGTACCGGCGACCGAGCACATAAACAGAAAGTTAACCGAGTAGAACATGCGTGGGGCAACCTCCAAAGTCGGGTAAGCTTGACCTTCGACGTGGAATTATTGGACTCGCCTTCATCTTCAAGGTCGCCGAGCCCCAGGACCGAGAATCATTTCCGCGCTCTAGTAGTGTCAAGTGCGTATTAAGGAGCACTTCCTAACGGCCGTGGTTGCAGCACTTTCTATGAAAGCGTGTTATTAAACGTCGTTCCAAGTGCAATTATGGCGGTCATAGCCAGAATGGCCTGATATTAATATCTGGTTACTACCCGATCGCTCCAACGCATCGATCAGGATGCAAAATAGAAACTCGTCAAACGAGTTTAATATTTTTGGTAAGAATAAAAAAATTATGGCACCGTCGCGCGTGACAAATTCCATCCCCCCCCCCCCTCCATCCCGCCGGAATTATAAACACACAGGTATGTGTAGAACGAAGGGTATTTTATCCATATTGGCTTCGAAAAAATCGTAAAAATGAATTGAGGTTTTCAGCGTTTATTTATCTACCACGCACTCTTAAGTCAACTTCTCACTGCTTAAGTTGTTAGTAGCGTAAACCACTTTATCATCCGAAATTCCAGCTGGAGCCTTGCAACTCGATGATGCATTAAACGCGTGTGACGACGGGAAATCTCCAGAATGTTTTCCCACGTGGAAAAAACCTGAAGTTAGGTGCTCCAAGTTTCTGAATCTGGACGACCTTGAGGCGGCAGTTCTGATCGCGTGGCCACTTCAGCGTTTATGGTGCCACTTCCCTCCCCCCTCCCAAACCCTTTCAGCAGTTTTGCTTGCAAGGCCGATGGACGATGGTGCGTGCAGTCCCAGACACCGGCCGATTCTTCCGTTGGTAGTTGATCATTCGGAATGAAGTAAGCATTTTTGAGACTCTTAGTTACTGTTTTTCCTTTCAAAGAATTTGTAGTATCGTTCCACGCTTGTACGGTGTAATTAAACAATACACTACGTGCACACAGGGGCGTCATTTGGGTGTTCAGGGGGGTCAGTTTCCACCCTCCCTGGATTTAGAATTTTAAAATATATTTTTTTTTGTATTTTGTTATTTAAATAATTCCAAATTAAGCAAGTTTTATTATTAAAGTTTCTAATTTATACATGCTTACCTAATAAAAAAGATGTAACAAGGTCACTGTCACAAAAAAAAATCTTGCCCCCCCCCCCCTAAAAAAAAACCTGAAATGACGCCCCTGCGAGCACATTATTACTAGAGCCACAATTTAATGGCGAAAAGATGTTTGCAACAAATGGTTTCAGTGCCTTAAGCGCAGCTCTGCTTCCTGGTCGGTGATTGGACGGTTTAAATCTCATTTGTCTTGGGGTTCTACTGACATATCACAGACGTGTGGTGTCACAATTGTCCCATTCTGATTGGTGCAGTCAAATGAGGGACCGTGTCGGGACAAAGATATGCTGCCAGTAAACATGAAGCAGAGCTGCCGATGTGCAGTAAGACGCTGAAACGAAATGTTGCGAAAATCTATTCGCGACAAACTTCGTGGCTCTAATAATGACATATCTCTACCGGAGGTGACGCAACAGTAATACGTTGACCTCGCAATCGAGAGGACCCGGTTTAGATCCCCGGCTCTTGCCGTTCTTATTTCGGTTTTCAACGAATTCCCGAAATCATTCCAGCCGAACGCTGGGATGGTTCCTCTCCCATCTCCAGGCACTGTGTCTCACAGTCTGTAATGGCCTCGCTGTCGACGAGACATACACCCACTTATCTTACCTGACCGTTACATATCTATAAAATGTTCTCCAGCTTATTTGAATTAGTACTACAAAAATATTTCTTTTCTCCTATATAAATATCGATTTTATAGGACTAAAATATTTATTGTAAGAATTTTTCAATTCTGAACGAAGTTTAGCATGGTTTGCTGATTCCTTACAGTTGGCGGCTATTCTACGTATGCATAACACCGTTCATTTCATCATTAACACAGCAACCTAAGTAACAACACGCGTGTATAAATTGTACTGAACTCGAAGTCTAACATATGAAGTTGTAATAAACAGTATTTTGTAATTATGAACACAGATAATAGGGTCTTCAAAAGTGCTCACCTTTTTGAGGATCACTTTCGTATAGGAATCAGACTGTACACGTTCTTCGCCAGGTTATAAGTAGCTTACCTGCAACTCCACAGAAGCCGTCAGGGGATCGCCAGACCCATCCCGCCGGGGATTCAAACCCGCGACAGCTACTGTGTTGTATCCATTTTGAATTGGAAACAGAAAAATAATCAACTATGTCCTACATTTCTTCACAGTGCTGTTCAACTTATGGGCATTACGTAAAAAATACCATTTTGTCGCATATTTTTGTGTATACTATGTAGTTTCACATTATTTGTGTATTTTTTAATCACCCGGAGTAAAAATCAAATCTGTGTAAGAGTAATCTTCGCCGGTTTCAAAATTTCACGTTTGTCGCATGGAAACAGGGAGCGATAACAGTCAGAGTACCACGCTAGACGGAAGCATATCGACTCTATTCACATCGCGCCAAACTGACGTGCAAGGTTTTCCTTATAGCATTTTACCTATGGGGCTTAAAGCGGTGACCCTGAAATTCTATTTTTGAATAGTGTAAAGTAAAGGCCAACGCAAGCCTTTCGCTTTGCACTTTACGAATTCAGGTAATATTTTCGGAGTTGCAGCAGTATAAAAAAAAGCCGTTTTTTTTTAGCCATTTTGAGAGGCACGTAAATAATGTATCTAACAAGTACGCTGAATTTTTAAAACCTTTGAAGCATAGTTTCAAGTGTGTGTTCTTTTCGTATACAAACGTAACAGGAATAAGTTAAACACGTGTTCGCGTAAAAAAAGAATACGCATGACACGCTGCAACGCCGTCAATGCACCAGGCGAGGACTTATATTAAGAAATAATATATCTAACACAAAAAAAATCGAGGATGTTATGTGAAAACAAACTTGCATTTTAAAAATGTCTTTAAAATACAAATTATTATTACATTGCCATTTCTTCGTTGTTGTCGTTATGTTTTTTTTATTTCTGATGGCAGATAAAAAAAATACATGAATGTTTCTAGTGATCCGTGGGTAACGTAAAACGTGTTTAAGGCCTTGTTACGGAGTTTTGCAGTGATTCCGAAAATATTTTTTTTATTGCTACCTAATACTCATATCAAAATTTCGCTGCACAGTTTTGACACTTATATGTTATAATTTGTAGCTGAATTTTTTTGTAGAATTATACTGAACGGTTTTTTAGATTTCATTACCCAAAGTACCACCTTTTTCGTCGTGAAAATAAGCAAAAACGAAGGAAATTATATATATTTTTTGCTGACGAACGGTACATTATTAAAAAAAAAAAACGCGTACACAGTATTGTGCATCGTGTGATTGCACTTTAACTCTGCACATTGACTCAAATTTTTTCAAAACTTTTGGTTAAAAAATATTTGAGTTATTGGTACCAGTCTGAAAAAAACTCGGGAACAAGCCCTTAAAGATACGTATCACCCAGTCGCATTCGTACGGAGAAATCAGAGTAATTTTGTACTACCGAGGAGCAATAACGTTCCCCTATAAACGATAGCCCGCCCTTGACTAGCTTTATTGAGATATTGTTAGAGAAGCATATTGAAATATTCGGTGCGGGTCTGTTCCAAACAGAGCACTTCTCATAATGACAGTAGTCACTGGGCGGTTGCAAACAACGGAAGCATGCAAGCAATGAGCTCAATTAACTTTTTGGACGCAAGCGAACTTCTATAATTCTTCAAATGAGTCGGTGTAAAATGTTGCCATATGCGGAATGAGAGTGACTTTTAGTAAGCGGCCATCGAAATCACCGAACGCGCGTATGATACTGCAGAAGTGAATTTTGTCGAGTTGTTCGTACAAATAACCACACGGGTGAAAGTTCAAAGCTTTCACTTTCCTCCACTGAATGTTTACTTCTGTTTCTAGTTTCTATGAGAGAAAAGCTATTTTTTTTTTAAACTTCGCCATTAATAATTTTTCAATTCCATTCATGAACACCGGTTCGGACACGGCAGAGGACAGAACAAGCCCCTACATTGCAGTTATGGTCATGAATCCATCATTTATACTGCTTGTAAAATAATTAATTTTGTTCCTAAACGAGAACAAATCTTGTTTCGTTAAAAATTGTTTTTGATGTGTGGCGTAATATTTTCAATGCCAAAAATGTTTTTAGTTTTGGCCAATTGTTAAGTGAGAATTTCTTTAATTGCATAAATAGCTGAAATCATAGTTTATTTTGTCTCGAAAGAAAATATAGTTAAAGTATACACTGTTTTATTTAACAAAACTGTGCGACAGTTTTTTATATCTGCTTTTGTTTAGTATTTTAAAAAATATCATCTTTAAAACAGTATAAATGATGGGTCACGGGAGTTCACGGAAAAGTTTTATTGCTTTAATAATATTTATATTCGTACGATATATTGTTTAATTTGTAGACGTATATTATGTCTATTTTTGACAGTAATGAAAATGTTCTAGCTTTCATACTTTTTGCATAGTGGCAAATTAAATCCAAAATTTACATAAAATGGTTTCATGCAAGAAGCGAAAACCAATTCACTAACAGAAACTAAATAATTCCCACTGAGAACAGTGTCGCGGGCTACAACTGGTGGATATGTCTAAAAACATATTATTACAATTTTTTGTATTTAAAACAATAAGGTACACAAATTTAACATTTTCTTATTTAAAATTCAAAAATTTTTTTTAAAATACAGAAGTTATTCAATACTGTTTTTCAATATATCCAGACGTAGCCCGCGATACTGTACTTCAGTGGGAATTTTTTCATTTTTGTAAGTCAATTGGTTTCCGTTTACTGTACAACACCGTTTTATGCAAATTTTGACTTTGACATTCTATTATACAAAACTTATGAAAGCTAGAAAATGTTCATTGCTGTAAAAAAGTGTGTATATAAGTGTATTATATAAGTGTATATAAAACAAACAAAGTCTCGTACAAACATAACTATTATTAAAACAACTAAAATTTTGCAAGGAGCCCCACACCCCTCCTTAACACGCTCGAGATAGCAGTATATCCCATGCCCTATGGGCGGCAATGCGGAAGTGATAATCCCGCTCGAGGTGTTACTGTAGGGAAAAGCGCGTCGGTTAATTTTTTTTTTTAAGGCGAATGTGGCAAAGTGGTGCCAAGGCCAGCATGTTCAGCAGGGTTCTCACGCGGCCAGTCCTCGGCGCCTGGCTAATATATAGACGACAACCGGTCAGACCGCTCCTGCACGAGTCTGTGATGATGTAAACACATCCTGCCTCT
>PNEQ01059605.1:44531-89828 GCA_003012365.1 Medauroidea extradentata
ATATATATATATATATATATATATATATATATATATATATATATATATATATATATATATATATATATATATATATACACACACACACACACACACACACTTTTTAGTATCGCACACAGTAAGGGGGGAGAGGGACTTGAAAAATAATTTGATTTTTCCTTGTTTTCACAACAACATATGTGATACTTAGGTGCGAAAAACTGTCGGGTTCATTGTTGCGAGAACTTAGCTCACAAATAAATGCATATTAGCGTCATTACAATGTAACGAATCTTCTGTACTGGTATGAAGTAGGATTTTAAAAGTATACTGTCGAAATTATCGCAAACACACCAGGCATTGCCGTAAGAGTAGTTTTCGAAGGAAAGAGAGACGTTAGTTGAGTGTCTTGAGCTTCGAGGTTACGAGACAAGTAGTAAGTAAGTCTGCCTTACAGACAGTGAGCTTTCATGACCTGAAGTCCTGAACCACAGAAATAAAATTTAGATAGATGCCAGGAGAGCCAAAGTCCTCAAAATGTCATTTTTAGTCTCTTCTTATTTTTTTGTAAAGACGACAGGGCAGAGGTTAACTTGTCTGTAAACATAATTCTTTTACTTTATCTGAAGGAAAAAAATTAACGTATTCCCAGAACAGTTATTTACCGAGATATGGGCATACGCATAAACACTCATTTAACAGAAGAAATCCTACTAACTTTTAAATGAACTGTGTGAATTATCTACACTGTAATATGAGAACTTATTTCAAACTTGTCAAGAATAATAATAAAATGCTCTTGTCCCAGAATATGGTTATATTAAATCAAGAACACAGGTGCACACAATTGTCAAGAAAGTAATTTTTATTTACTTGTAGCATTTCAATCATAAGAACAATTTTGTAAACGTTGTTTACGTACAATTTATTAAATAGTAAAAAAAAATTGAAGTCCATGTGTTTTGTGAGATGACTTTTTTACATGTCTGAAGACAATCATAATTACATGACTCCGGTATTAAACAGTATGGATTTATTGCAAGGGGCACCAAAATGAGTAACAGTAAGTCATTCAATTACTGAAATTGTTAAAAACTACCATGTTTACAATAACAAACTGTTATAAAATCGTAAAGTAAAAAATATGTGGCTTTTACCACACTGGTGGCTCCGTTTATTTCAGTTGCAGTAAAAGCCAACATGGGTATTTAAATTTTATTTCACCACAAATTTTTTGTGTGTGTTACTAAACTTTTGGCATCCCATTTACAGCACATGAACAATCATATTGTAGGAAGTAAATACTGATAAGGATAAACATTCATCACCAATTACTAGATGATTTTGAATGTCATTTCACTGAAATTTTAAAAATATCACAGTCTCGAAAATTTCGACTGACTTCCTTTCCTAGTTGTTACATTAAAGAAGCTTTCTTGAGTAAATGTAAAACGAACGAACATACAGCTAAAAATCCAAGTTGGACTACATTGTCTTAGTAACAGTTGAGATATGTGTATGATGTCCTTGACACTTAACAAACACATGTTTAATGTGTGGTGTGAATTTCTGTTGCAGATTTTTAAGGTGCCTGCACATCCAGGGTTGGTAGGCGATTCTTCAATGAAGACTGAAGCCTTCATGAATCATTCCCAGATGGTCATCAAGAATACTTTCCCAAACAGTGATTTTGTTAACTATAGACTTCTTCGTAATAGTCACCTCGTGTCACGAACATTCATATCATTATCTACAAAATGTTTTCTGAAGAACTTTCAGCATCGTTAACTTTCAGACTATGTTTAGGGATTCAATACAAATGATCAAACCTTCTGTGGGAATCAACAACAACTAGTGGCTCATGAAGTGGACAATGGTTGTTCCTGTCTCAGTTACTCCAGTATTAGTGCCTGGAAGTTATTTTTTTTTCCTGAAGGTGATATTGCTTGAGATGATAGACGTGTCTCAACATAAATTAATCAAAGCATGGATTTACAATGATGCTTTATTAATGTTTGAGTTGCTGAGTATAATACTTTCCCTTAAACAAGTGTAATTATATTTATGTGTCATGACAGTAGCTATAACTGGCTTTACAATTGTAAACATTTGCTAAGCCTTGTGCGTGGTTACTTGAACAATTGCTCAAATAGTTATTTATGGTTCAATGCTTTCTAGTCTAGTTATGAGTACTGAATAGAGCTTATGTTGCAAGTGCCAGATATTTATTTCTGGGCTGAAACAAAATGAAAATGGTATAAAACAGGTCTTGTTTACAGCTGTAGCAAGTAAACTTTAATTAATTTGACTATGGTTGAATACATAATTGACAAACAGTGACTACTTCTTTGTTAAAAATAATTACTTAGAGTCATTGCTATTAAAAATATATTGTCTTAATTTTGAATACTCGGCACTAAATTAACTTTATCAAATGGTTACTTTTTGCAGACAGTCACAGGTATAAAACATGACGTAAACTTACATCATTAAAAATAAAATATTTCTTAAAAATAATTTTTTATTTATAAAAATTTTCCTATTTTTTAAATTATAAGACCTGTAATCAAATTATAAAATTTTTTTTATGACGAATTACATAAATGAATAAACTGCTTTGTTGCTTAAAGCTCCGAGACTAAAGAAGTAGTCACAGTTTGAATAAATTTACGTTACTTAATGAGAAATTGTCAGAATATTGGCCAATTATGGATAAAAATATACTTTATGTAATGGCTTAGCATAATAATAGTAATTATGAATGCAATACAGTCTGTACAATTTTTGTGATTTTTTTGGTTTGTTTTGGTTTTGATGTTCTGATTATGTACAACCACAATATCAAATTAGAAGGAGATAAAACAGCCCTGAAAATTATGCAAGTTTAAAGCATAAGAGATGCTATCTATGTGATTTGTATTTAAATTATTATTTTACTGTCTTAATTTTATTTGTTATTTAAATATTTATTACTGATACACAAAATAAAATCAAATACTTTGTAAGCAAATGTTATTATTTCCTGTTCCTTACAACATTACTACATACATAATTTTTAAAACTGCTATTGATATTTCAAAAACATTTGTGTTTATTTTCACTGATACACTACACACGTCACATGTGAATGGATATTTGGACACCTTTTTTATACAAAAGGAACCAATAAATATCTCCTTTAAACTGAGAAAATAGCTCATAAATTTAAGTTAATTGTGCTTTGGAGAAGGTAGCACAGGTCACATAGCAATTGGTTTTATTTATATAAGCATAATTTAAAGGTTTCTTATGTTCTTAACGTACGTAAATCAAACAATAAAAAAATGTTGTTTGGTTCTTTTTATATAAAAGCCGTCCACTTGAGATATACAATACACAAACACAAGTCCAATAGTGTGGTGTTAGAAGAATAAATATAATGTTAGCTCAACTTCATTTACATCAGTTAACATACCATAAGTATGGGTGATTAGGGACATGTGGCGTGACTTGGAACATTTCAAAAAATGTACCTTATGTAGCAGACCTGACCAAATAAATTTTCTAGTGATAAATTCCAAATAATGGATGTCCATGTTTACTCACAATTGACCAACACTGAAAATTAAAAATTGTGTAAAAGTATCTTAAGCTGCTCCATATGTCCCAAGTTACTCCCTAGCTTGGGTTGTATAAAAGTTTTTGAATATCAAATATTATCCTAAATATATTTTGCAAAGGTGATTTACATAGACTAATGTCCACAAGCCTAGATGAGAAAACGTGGATAAAACTGTGTAAAATGACACCACAGCTGTAAAATTTAAAACAGATGAATTTTTAATGGAAAAACAGCATAAGATTTACATACTGAATTATTCTTAAAAAAATAAAAAAATTGTAAAAGTAATAGCACTGTTATATTTCTGCAAACTTGTTGTAAACAACAAATATGCCACCAAACATTCAATAAAGAAATAAAAATAACACCACATTTATCCATGCAATCTAAATTTTTTGGCAGGTAAAAGTTAAATATTTTAGTTCCATTATCTAGGTGCAACATTTTTCCAGCTAATAAATTATATCGAGAAAAAAAAAACAAGATTTATCAAAGCTAAGCCTTGGTTACAAAGAAAGGGATTGGAGAGAGGAGGCAGTTCTTCAAAAACGAAGTGAAGTGAATAGTTAGGGGTTACTAGGTCTTCAGAAAAGATAGGGGTAAACAATGTGAACATTGAGCAATGCAGGAATTAAGAAGAGAGGGAAACGGGATATTCCAGAGAAAACCTCCCTGTGAAAATCATGATCAATTACGCAAAGACTTGTATTTGGATTGCCATGGCAGGAAGGGAGCACCTTGGACACTAAATAACATTGAAAGTCTTCAGTGATGCAGCAGAACTGGGTAATTCTGAGGACAGTAATATATGTTTTCACGGGCATTTTACATGTAAGATATTCTAATGGCTGTACTCAACTCACTTACAAATTGAAAAATTTTATTCCTCGTGGGTTAATTTTTTCCATGCAGATTACACACAGTATGTTCCGGAGAAATTTGTGAAAAAGGACCTATTGTGTTGATGCCAGAGTCATAGCTGGAAGCGGAGGGTCTGGATGGCCTATCCCACAAAAGTTCTGATTTTACGAGCAAAATTATGCTACTTAACCACATCACTGCTCTTTACTACACTGTTTTCAAGATATAATATTACCTAACAGTGCTCTAGAAAATATAGTTTAGGGTTCATGCCACTAATTGAACTGTAACATGTTATCAAATTATATAGCAACTTCACAGATATTTTGCGTGATTGAAAAAAATTGTGAGAGGTTATTTTTGAGTGAAAGGGGGATTTCATGACCCCACATGAACCTCTTTTAGTTCGTCCCTGAAGTCAACACGATACCACTGGTGGCAGGTCATGGTGACTCCAATTCTCTGTTTCACTGACAATTTACACTTAAATAAAGTGCATCACAGACCTCTAGGTTCTCTATACAATTTCCTCCTACTAGTTCCCCACCGTGGCAAAACACTTTCTTCTCTGTTTTTTGTCTCTCAGTCTGATATTATTATCTATCTACTGATATTACCATTGGTTTAGTGCTCAGATCACGTGCCTCCCACCATGAAAAATCAATGTCTGATTCCTGGTGCAGTTTCTCCTGATTTATTTTGAGTTAAATCAAGGACGTACAACACACAGCTGGAACATGTCATATAAGAAGACCAAGCAAGACAGTGTGACGCACATGGCATCAAATTTTGAAAAATCTAAGTAAAATTTTAAAGACGTAACAAGAGTTATTTTAACCGTAAGAGTTTTGCATTGCCAGTCTATATGTTTGGGCTACAAACAAATCTACAAACCATAGGGACTACTCTGCAACAGCATTCTCATATCTGTGATTTAAATTAAATGAAGGATCCAGTGCGAAGTTGTCCTTTGACAGGTGAAAAGTACTTCAAATATATGTCACCAGGCCACTGAGATGCATGTAAGGAGTGTTTCACGGACTATGTGACTAGTTTTTGGTACGTGTGGTGTAATACAGTAAACCAAGAATCAAGAGCAGCCTTGAAACAGAGTCAAAGAGAAGGACTGTCCATTTGTTTATTTCACTGAAGAACCACCAAATGACGATAATCTTTATTTGTACCATTTATTATTAGAAAATACTGGCAAACCTAATTTGAATTATCCATTATTTACTTATGAAGTAGTCACTCTTACTAATTTCTTTAATTTGAGAATGCTATTCCCATTTATTAAACAAATTACAGTTTACTTGAATAAGTCACACAAACGCCCACAAACTAAACGTAACAGTATGTATTTGAATAAGCTGACTTTATGGATTTAAATGGTCATATTAAGCTTTTAAATAAATATAATAACATTCACAACTCCGCTGCGACATGCGACTTTAATCGAACACCGAATTAAATGACTCTGTAAAACACAGGTACATTGTTTTCTCGCTTAAAAATAACCTAAAAATAACTTATTTACAAAAAAGGTTGTTTTTATTTATTTAACACTATCTTCGGCACAATTAAAAATATTTTATTCCGCAGCAAAATAGTTAATGTGAAGGCACGTCAGAAATATGTTGTTCAAGAGTAATGCAAGTACGGCATTAGAAATTGGGATCATGCAGTTTGGAAGCCTTTAGCTTCATCAGAATAGCACAATTTTTTTGTTTGTTATTTTCTTGATTACTAAATTTTGTCATAACTATATGTTGTTGGTACTCATTTTATTCATATTTTCATTTGCTGTAACTTTTCTAAGTAACTTTTTTGTGTAAATTTTGATCAGGCCACGCAATTCATGAATTTCAGTTTGTATGCAAAGTCAGGTTACATGATTTTTAGAATAAATAAAATAAGTTATAAACAAATATGTTCATTGGCTGCTGACCACCATGTACTGTGAACTTGCATAAGAAATAGATCTTTGTTAATCTGTTGTATACATATAAATTTATCTGTCCATCACCTAATAATAAAGTTTTATTAACAAATACATAATAGTAAGAAACGTTGCAAACACAATCTACAACACTATGTGTTTGTTACTTTTAATTATGGTTAACGGACGACACGTCTGTACGGTTGATTCACAGGTTATTAAACAATTTATGTACCGGTACTGTTAAACATATTAGTTTCTTGGTACACTTGCCATGCTTTAAATATGTACGATACTCTTGATAACTGTTCATGGAAAAAAACAAAAAAAAAAAAAAGCAAATAATTCCCACTGTAAAACTAAGTTGGAAATATCACAAATAAATCTAATTTTTTTTCCGAACATGAACTCATCAATGTTGTGGCTACTGCAAATGTTTTCTCTGTATATCCATTTTCCGTTTCGGTTTGGTTGCATCAAAATTCCGTGATCTTTCGTTCTGTCCTCACATTGGTAATGTTTAAAATAAAAGATCAGTAGACTTACAGATTAGGTTGTGCGACACATAGTACGTGAACACTGGAATTGTGATTAATGACTTTCGACACACTGACATATAACGTCTGCATTATTAAACAAACTAAGGTGATATTTACAAGGTACGTACGAATAAACACTTCACATGTTTTTGTAATACCATATGATGTGAATTATCAACAGATTGTTTGGTGATTGACCAAATGTAATTTTTTCAAAAAATAGTACAAACTACCTAATCTAAGACAATTTTACAGTAAGTTTTATCACACATTTTGTTGACAAATTTTTTTCTGCATCGAGTACCAAATTTTTGTTATATCAGTACCAGAATATTTTAATACGATCGTTAATCGTGGCTTAATAATTGCAGTTGAAATTCGAAACAAACTGCGTAAGCAATTATACATGAAGCCAATATTTTTTTTAAGTTCTTATGTAATTGCCACTCTTGTACGTTGATAACATGTAAACAATTTTCACGCAATATTTTTTTTTTGTTAGTAGCACGTTGTTGTATTTATATTACCTGTACATAGTTTTTTTGGTTGGAAACAGTACGTCGGCATGCTGCACAAATTGAGACAATCACAAGCAAGCGAGGTGCAATGATACAATTTTGTTTACTTCAGAACTCAGGTTAGAGTGAACAGAATTGAAGGCGAGATCATATCAGAGCACCCAGCCAGCCTCAGTTAGAGGGAACAATAGGGTTTTTCCTTAGGAATGTGTGACAGCAATAGGTGGGGTCCCGTTGGTACATCACATCCAGAAACAATAATCTTCTTGTTTGTGTGCATCACATTTTAAAATTTATTTACGGCCCCAATAGCCAATAGCACTTATACGCATACATTATTTTCAATTTGAGGCAATGCACTTATTTGGAATATTATTTGTAACTAAAAGAGGTCCTGGAAGTTGGTAGTTCTGTTGGTCACACTGGCCCTAGAAGCATTCTAGTGTCCACCATTTTAAAAGCATCTTTGTTTGATCATGTCCCAGAGGTGCAAGACGTCCACGGCGCATCCACGCAAAAAGCAGCACCATTTTTTTGTCATTTTTATTGTAGAGCTATATTTATTGCAGTGAAACATAATACAATTTTATTAGACTGATATTTTTATCACATTGCAATTTTTATTTCCGTGCGATATATCACAATTTTTATCGCAATGTGATATAATGCCCGTATCGTGATACTTTTCATATATTACATTGCTATAAATAACTTTTAAATATCCCAAATCCTTAATCTTAGCTAATTACAGTACATTGTATACAAAATACATATTTAAGTGTATATATGACATAATTTAACAAACATAAATGCTCGCAAATGATAGAAACTAAATAACTTATAGTACAAATTTAGGCCAATAACACGCGACTAACTGTAAATATACAGTATTGTTTCTCTATAAAAAGAAACTGCAGTTTGTCACACCCCCAATTTATAACACGAAACTCCTCTTACAGGCACATCAATGTACAAGCCACGTCAAACTTCCAGCTAATCCGAAGCATCAATTACGAAAGGTCAGCATCAAAAGTAGTTTGTGAGTGATGTCACACTGGCAGGAAACATTTTCAAACAAACGTCGATAAGTCAACTGACCGACGAATATTAAAAATAAGGTAAAAGGAGTTGAACTCTGATTCCTTTAGTATCATAGATGTAGACAAATGTCTGATGTTAAAATGTAGTGACAATATACTAGTCAGTCTGAATTTAAAAAGGTTGGTGCTGTTTGATTATTGAGTGGACACATGAGGAAACAAACAACGGACTGATTTTTTTACATGTAATCTCATCCAAGGTAGCAACAGAACACTGCCTTGTACATAGAGCACCAGTCACTTTTTCAATTTTCACATACATTACTCAGGTATTGATCTAGATGTGTCTTAGATGTTTTCTCGCATAATAAAAATAAAAGAAATCACAAAACGACTGGCAAGAGTGCAGCTAGTAACTTATTTTTCAAACGAGATTCTTCAAATATTCAATTTGACACCAATTTTTAGCAATTCTTCAAAAACTGACCAAAAAAACTGAGTGATTAAAACAAACAGATCCTACAGCAGAGTTTGACTGTATGTTACAAACATTAATTTGTTACTCTTCAAACTTTCACAGAAATTCTTATAGACTGTCACCATCAATTATTCCAGTAACAAGCACCTCACAATAAATTAAAGTTTCTTGAATGTGATTTTATGTTTTTAGATGAACTATCATAGTTTCAGAACATGTCTGTCTATATGATTTCACAATTACTTATCTTCTTTGCTGATGTTTCCTAACTGTTAAAATTTTTATTACCAGTGAAATTTAGTAAAGCATACACAAATGTTCCTTTAGATGTACAGCTGAAGACTCTTGGTTTTATGCAAAATGACAGATAGTGTTAGTGAAACCTAATTAAGTGTCACTATGGTAATACCAGTAAACTGCAAAACCCTTATCAACGATTCTTGCCTTGTAAAAAAATAAGTGTACATTTATAGTTTTCAGTTACTTACCTCCAAACACCACCTTTAATTTCAAATGCAAAAATACAAAAAAAAAAAAAAAATTAACACCACTACCAACTGTTGTAGCATTTCACTATCAGAAATAGTATTTTAGTAATTTTGTAATTAGTATTTTTATTTTTTTTTCTCATGTGAGAAACAAGGACATTAATTTTCTGTAATTTTATTTAGTTAATTTTTTTTTTTGTTTATAGATGTAATTGTAAGTACCTAGTTAGGAAACGCCCCTGGTAGAGTTGGTATAGGCGAGTTTAGTTTTGTAACAAGGTAGGCTAGACTCCCATTCAATTTATTTATTTATTTATTTATTTTTGTTTCTTTGCGCGTTTTATTTTTTAATGTACTTTTTTTTAATTCCGTTTTCTTTAGTTTACCATTATTTTGTTTATAAATCTCTAACCCAAGACTACAGTTTCTGTAACGATTGCGAAGGCTTTTGAAGTAGCTGCGAGCAACAGGTGGAAATTAGATAAGTTTCAACCGTCGAGGCGATAGGCTGCCAAGTTAAAGTACGATTTCATTTTTTTTTTTCCTTCTTATATTCCAGTGCCAAGATAGTAATTGGTGTTGTTACCATGAAGCTTTTGATTATTGGAAGCTGTGTCAGTTTTATTCCATAACAAACACAGTCAGTTCAACGGTTATTAATTACTTACCTTTGTGCGCAAGATCAAGATGTAAAAAGTCGCCGCCATTTTATAGCCTGCGGAACGTCTTACAGTAACTGGTTTACTACTCTCCCGAAATTTAAAAGACAATATATATATTTGGTTGTATTTTCCTTAATATCCTTCACTCTCCATAATTTTTGTGAAGAACGTAATTTGTTTTAGTAAAACTTTTTTTTTTTCTTTTCTTAACTAAACCAACCCAGTGGTCCAGTTTTTTATTTGATATCTGATCTACCGTTCACGACCTGAGTTAGCCGAGGAAAGAAAAGGAAATAAATTATTATTAACTTAAATTATTGGAAAACTGAGTGTATGTGAGGAACGTTTATTTGTAAGAGTAATCTAATTAACGGTATATTTGAATCCTTCCAATTATTCAAAGTTTTTGTACGTTTCACTCAATTTAGAAATGACACACCTTTAACTAACATATTTTTTATTATTCCACCTGCAGTACCCAGAACAACATTTGGCACATTAAGTAAATTAAACTATTTATTAAGATGTGGAGATAAACAGTAGTTGATTACATAAGTTACATATTTTCTATTTTTGGTACCTTGAGAGGAAATATTTTCAGTTTTTCAGCAACCTTCAGTTCTCACTCCAAATCATTTTCTAATGCTGCTTTATTGAAGTATATTATTAAAGGATATATATTATATCAACTATTTTTTTTTAATGGTATTGGACTGTTTCAACTTTGCATCACTTATATAATATACACTGCCTACAATACATATTTATGTATATTACATCACAGGAAGATTACACTGTACAATACTGCACTACAACTGTTATGTTAAGCACTAAGCCATCTTTGATACTACTCAGCATACAATAAAAAAACAGGACAAAGTTTCACAAATACACTTTATTGCATAATGTACAAAAATTCTTCAACAAACTTGAAAAAAATAGATTTTTATATACAAATAACACACACAAATGATACTGGTAATATACAGCAGCACTTCTACAAAACTATTGCCAAACAGAACAATTTATTTATCTTTATAACAATGACATTTTTGTACATTACCTCTCAGTTTACTAATCCAGATAAGGCACTGAGCACTAACACAACTTGTGAAGATGTACTGTACAATGGAATGAAGAGCACACAGTGTTACATACACTAAAATAAAAATGCAGTACAACACTATAAATATGTTGGAATAGTATGTGTAATATGTGTAAATATACGTGTAAATTTTCTCTTCTAAAAATAAGAAGGAACATTTCTGACACACATCACAGTTATCACACACACATAAGTCATTCGAGTATCAACTGCTGAATACGACAGGACGGAGAGGGAATGAGGCAAATGCAAAGAATTGGACACAAGATTAACAAAAATTAAATACTGTTTAAGAACACAGGTTGGAAGCATAGTATGTTTGCTCACCCCTCTCTCATGACACTCTGTTTCTCCCCTTCAATTGCTACTATTTTAAGTGTTGTTTTGAGAAGCCCTAACAGAAAAATATTGATGATACAATGGGAAAGATATTAATAGACCATTGAGATGAAAAGACAAAGTAACTGCTCTGCAGGAAAAAAACATCTAAAACTTACAGTAGCAAATAAATAAAAACATTAACTGGATACAGTACTTAACACAACTCATGACATTGTAAGTGAAATGCTGTGAAAGTAGTTTGGACATGGAAAACGTCCATAAAAAAAACATATTAGCAGCAGTTTGTATGCGCACACAAAATTCAAAACAATAAAAAAAAAAAATTTTTTTTAATGTACCCTGATATAAGAATGTACGAAAATGTTCAAATGGGAAAGAAGGTGGACAGAAAAAGTAATTATGGTAAAGTATATGCAATACCATATAATTTTATCATATATGGGTCACATCCTTTATACAAGAGTCTCCATAAATCTGTAGGCTCACCTTGAATTCAAAACTACTGACATAAACAGTCAACAACAATGATTTCTGACATTCATTCTTAAAACACTCACTTCTACATTTCACTAACATATTTTTCTACTAATTCTTCAAAAGCTATTGTATTTAAATTTTACATATAAGACCTAAGGCATACCCGTAAGACTGCAGAACTTAGTAATACATACCACAGCCAAAACACAGCCCGATACATACTGCAATCCTTTGGGGGGAGCGAGGGTATGTAAATGCTAAGAACAAAGTTTCTTATAATGTGAAGATAACTGAAAAGTTGAAAATAAATTATTTTGGGTTAAAAAAAATTTTTTTTTATTTCAACTCCCAATAAAGAAAATACAGTAGAGCGGAGCATCTTGTATCCAAAATGACTGGAACCTGAACCATGTCCAATAACAGAAATGTTCAAATAACAGGAGTTCATTGTTATGGTTGATAGCTGAGATTATCTAGCAGCATGGTGTGCAACGAGTCTGCTCTGACAAGTTAATGTTTTCTGTCAAAACGTACAAAGCATATTAAAATAATACATTGAACAATTAACCACAACACTGGAATGTCAAAAATGTTAATATATTTACGTTAGAACTTTGCTGCCTTGTGCCGTGAAGGGGTTGGGGTGGGTAGGTGTCAGGCGACAGCTGCAGCTGGTAGCGGGATGAACTTGCCAAGCACGAGCGGGAGCTACATGACTCACAAGCGAGAGTGAGCCGACTTGGAGCGAGATAAACACAAAATGACTAACATGCACGGACATTTGGTTTTCGTTACTGTTACGCATTTCGGTTCTTATTTGAAACAATCAATGGAAAAATACTTCTCACGTCAAGCAAACTTAAAAGTTGGAGGTTGCATTATATTCAGCGTTGATACTCAGGCACACGTACACACACACACACAAATATATATATATATATATATGTATGTGTATACGTATAAATGAAAGTTCAAAATTTTTTTCTGTGATTTATAAAACGTGATTGATAAAAAAAGACACTTCTTAATACCATTATTCAAATATGTAGGCATTTTTACGTGACTACTGCTTCTTCTACAACATTACATTATTAAGTTACATTTGTTATGTTAAGTAACCCTAGCTTTAAAACACATAAATGAAATATGCCACAATATTAAACAAATTTTGTTATAATTTTAACACTGGAGAATACAATATAACATTTCACAACGGCACAAACTTTGTAGCAAACAAATTATTTGATTTTACATTTTGTAGTAGAGTACATACGAATCCCATGTAAGAATAATGGAAAGTTTTCTAGAAATGCCTACTTCTGGTGCTGGAATAACTTAGGTTTAAATAATTCTGACAACCCATACAAAAACTGAATTAGCAGAATTTTATACACAGTACATTTGAATCCATAACAAGTAGTATGTTTTCTTTACTTGTGTTAATTTTTCTACATCTATTTCTTTAAATTGTTATACTTAAAGAGAATTGCTTGCATCACAAGGTACAGTAAATTTAAAACATACGTACTACATTCAGTAGTAGGAAATTGTATTACATAAAAATTTGATGTAAATTGTATATCAGATGGTTATTAAAAATATTTTCAATAAAATCACTACTGAACAAGGAAACGTTAAGCTTTTAAATTCCTACATCAATTTTGATTTTTAACATATAGTACCATACATATTTTTAACATTTCTGAGCAGAAAATAACTAACACTATAATTATAACACATTTTAACTCATACTAACTAATAAACTTAAAGTTTAAATAATGCTGCATTAATTTTCCTTAAAATGTCTATCAACAGCAAACCACAATTTAAATATCTTTCAGTATTCTTGTAATAATGACTAAATAAACACTTTTAGTAAAAAAGGTTTATCTGAATACAAACACTAATAACTCTTAATACTGTAGTATTATTTTTACACAATTTAATTTAAAAAAATGTATTATTTTTATTGTTTCTATTGTCACTGTAAGAACATAAATTCAGTATTTACATACAACAGTGTACAAAGCCTCCTTACTAGGTAATGTATTGTTACAACAATATGAATATACTAAACAATATTTTAAATAGGTACAATGCACAGTATCACAGTCAAGTACTGCACAAAAATTTGTCAACTGGCACACATTCTGAACTTTATTGCATAATAATTATTCAATTTATTAACAGAAGAAAACAATCTAAACTTAAAAAAGAACTTAAACTACTTCCGTAATATACAGTACTACAAAGCAATTCAGTCAATATCAACAACTTGGTAAAGCCATGTTCAACTGACAATTTGAACATGACCACCACGTGTCCAATTTTCAAACTTAAGACAGAAAAGAACATTCACCTAAACCACTTCAGATGATATAAGACTGTACTTGTAAAAAATTATTGTATTCTGATTCCTGTTACCTACTTCTGAAAGTGTATGTTACCTATTCAGCACCATACACCTTAGTTTATCACAATTATTTGTAGTATATTACCAGTACAAATAACTGAAAAAACAGTTGAGCAATTAAACTTCACACAGCCCTGTAAAAAAGAATAAAAGATAATTTTGGTTTGAATAAGGGTATTAACATTTTTGCAATCCTCCTCCACCTTGAGGCCACAGATTCCTATTAAAGCTGTTTTTGGGAATTAAATTTTTTACATCACAAAAGGAAGCAGACATCGCAAAAATTTTACATACAAACGTAAATTAATTGCATTATGTAGCCAAATTTTTTCAAAACATAAGTTTCTATAATTTTAGGTAGTTATTGAATTAATTAAATTGTCTTAAAGTCAATAATTAACAAAATTATAAACACATTTTGAAAAAATTAGGCTACATACTTAGTACACACGAGTTCCCAACATTCATATGTAACAGTTTTGCAATATCTGCTGCCTTTCAATATTCAAAAAAATTTAACTTACTAAAATAACATAAATAGGAACCGGTGACCTTACAAAATAGTACTTCACGTACAACTACTACAGTATGTAAGTGACAAAACAGATTTGTACACTAACAACAGGAGTTGCAGAAAGTGTCCTGCTTCCAGCCCAGAACTCCAACTGTCAGTCTCAGAACATGCACTAGCATATGGTGACGAGTGCTCATGAGACAGCTCACTTACCACAACATACCAAAAGACAAAGTTAAATACATATATCATAACTAGAAACTTGACCACTGTCACACAAACCACACTTCAACGTACAATATGATTCAAGCTGGAAGTGTTCTTCAATATTCTGGGGATTTTTAATTAAAATAAATGAGGTCTTTAGTCAAATTTATATGACACTTTATGAACATGACGACTCATAAACTTACACCAGTAACTTCCCCATACATATAAAAGACAAATATCAGCATTTCACTATTAGGGAAGTGCTCACTACTATCAGAAAATGTTCTAGACGTTTATATTTAATTATGAAAGTAAAGTACATAAATTAACCTGTTTTGACTTAAGAACCCAAACTTTAACAAATAAACAAAAAGTTATGAACTCCTCTTAAAAATGTACTACATACACATATACACAGTACATCAGAACTTTATAAGAAAAATGGAATTTCAATATGTGCAATATACTAACCTAACCATGAACTAAATGTGCAATTATTCAATGATATAATGTTAGACATTTCACATGTACAGTAAAATCTCATTATGAACATATAAAAACTACAGAATTACGTATGTACTTTGCACTGAAACTACTTTAAACTGAACACATTTTACATTATTTTAGTTTTAGAGGAGAATTTAAATTTATACTTTAAAGTGAGAAATTCTTTAAACTGAAGTTCTTCGTAACAAAATTTCACTGTAGGTACAATACATGTATCAACACACAAAATGCATAGCATTCCTAAATACATCATAATTTATTTGGACATTTTATGATAAGGCTTTAGTGATGATCAGATAAAAAAATTACTGTAAAATAAATTGTAAATTAATAATCAGGAAAGATACTAATTTTTGGTTGTGGACGTAAATAATACAGAGATATAGATTTTAAAACATAAAGTAATAGGTTACCCGACAAACCCACACACACAACTTACTTGACACGCTTATTGGTTATAAAAATACTGATTAATATTTAGACTACAATTTTGCAACTGTAACTTCACTTGCAAACAAATCTGTAAATACTTATGTAACAAATGTCATAATTTTAAGTGGCTGCCTATATAAGCAAAATATACACACTGTGTATACATGCTGAAAACCAAAGTTTAAAAATAAATCAAATAATGATATGATTCTATGAAAGAAGTAGAGTATGGACAGTGTTACGCATCAACCGACTATGCACCACTTGTCAGTTACGAATAAAAAATATTTATTTTAGCTTTGAAATAGCCTTCCAAAAAGTATTTAAAGTTCTATATAATGTAATAAATATAGACTGTTTCATGGACTGTTTCATATCTGAAAAACTTAAAAAAGCACATTTTACAGATACCTGGCAATTAGCACATAGTCTATTAATGCTTACCATAGTCTAATACGTAATGGGCAACGTGCATGTTTTTTATGGTAGTGCCTCCCAATATCATAGCACCAATATTGTACATACAAAGTCTCATGACTGAAAAACTGGCCTGCAGAAAGCTATGACAAAATGAAATTAATTATTGCTTGAAAAGTCACCAAAACGCACCAGCAGTCACAGAACCCTTTGTGACGGCACTGCACACTAACGAGCCTGCCTAGCCCTTCTTTACATATGCTGCGCTGTACATTTCTCATTGCAGGCACAGTTGATTTAACTATAGACACCAAAACTAACATCATTTTCAGCACGTAAAAAAAAAAAAGATAAAAATGCATTGCAAAACAATGTATAAATTTATCTGTGTATTTATTTCTGTTATAATGTACAACATTGTAATAAATGACACAAAAATGTATGTTCGCTAAAAACTGCCAAGAAAATAAAGAGGTGCTTCGTGTACACAGCAACAAGGCATAATTTTATTAAGTCACACTCAAATCTACCATTTATACCTGTGAATACAATATTATTGTAAATAAAGTGTCAAAAAAAATTTTTGTTTATATATACCTATACACACACACTTCAGTAGTGAGTATGCATGTAGAGTTATAACAATTCTCACGGGATGAGAAAAATTTTGGCATATTAAATGGAAAACTTTATAACAGGGTAACTTTTATTGAAAAACATGTCTGTGAACCAAGAGAAAGAAGCTTTATTAGCAGGAAAATGTTTTAAGTGGGGATGTTATATCAGGGTTAGACTGTATAAGATATGTAACAATTCAGCCTACATGAACATACAGAAATCTTCTTCTTGTTTGATTACCTTAAATCAAAACATAGTTATAACACAGTTTATTTTATTAAAATCTGATTTTAACATTTACCAACACAAGAAAAATAAAGGATACTGTAATTATAACACCACAAAACAGGTACTTTTTGTGGGTGTAAATTATGTCTGATGTATAAAATACTAATGTCAAGCTTTGTGCTTCAAACAGGTACATATAAATGCTTTTATTACATACAGAGAGAAAAAAAGATATTTTTTAGATGATGCCACGAGCATTTCTTAAATTACATCACAATCTATGTGGTCACACAAAAACCGGTTATTAACAGACATACAGAAGATTTATGTAACAAATGGATACTTTGATAATATATATACTGTATACGTACTTCAAATAAATTATACTGTAACATCTTACTTCTGCACGCTAATCAACACGCAGGGGCAATAGAGAATACTGCATTCTATAAAACGTTTACAAAGTGTTATTGGGCTAGTCCGGGTATATTATAATACTGTATATTATAGAGTTGTTTGAAAAGTGAACTGAATGAAGATTAGATTCCTTGTGTCCAAAAAATAAACCACTTAATTGCTGTCATGCATTTGTATTACCATTCTGATACATCTTGGTGAAGATACCAAGCAAACCTAGCCAACTCTAACAGGTTGCTTGCTGTTCATATAAGTCCTACAACAGCTGCTGTAAAAAATAGTTGACAAGATGGAAGGTTTCCGTTTAAGCATCTAAAAGAAGGCTTGTGCTATGAGCCATAAGTGTCCTGTGCCATCTCCGGTTACCAGAACGCCAGTGACAGACCAGTATTTAGTCACGAGCTGAACAAATATACCAAAACTCATAAGGTTACTTAATATAAAAGCCTTATTCATAACTAGGGCCCGGAAAATTTCGCGGATTCAATGACCTGCATGCTAGAATCCATTGTCCTCTGCATATTCAAGTCCCATCTATTCATTCATTCTACGTTGTTCCACTGAGTAGCAGCTAGTGGACAAATGGTCGGGGCTGGAGTATACACAGAATAGTGCATTATAATGTGCAGGTCATTGAATCCGTGAAAATTTCCTGGCTCTAGTTATAATAAGTTATTTTAAGTTATTGAAAGGTAGTTTAACATGCTAGAAAATGCTCATAAGGACACTGGTGCACAAAGAACAGAAAAATTGTTACCTGCATAAAGTTATGTGTTCTGACAGCAAAACTGGTAGTTGCAGCTGCGTACATGAAGCATTTGTGAGAACTTAGAAGTTCACACACATTTTCAGATTGCCTGCTCATGAACTTGTGTCTTATGTGATACTGATATCATAAGTGAGGTAGAGAATGAAATTGAAATCTTTATTATGACTTGAAGTACAGTACTCATAATACTGAGTTAACCAATCAGTAGTTGCCTAGAGTGAAACAATGTTTGGTGGCAAAATTTTTCAATTCAATACAAAACATTGTTTTACTCACGGCAAATACTGATTGGTCAAATTTGTAATTTTATTCTTCACGTCATAAAGTAAAGCTTTTGTGTTAATTCTTTTTCTTACTTATTATAAAAGTGAGCATTAACTTCCAACGTCCTCACTAACGCCTAACAAATGCAGCTGTGACTGTCAATTTGTCACGGGACTATTTGCCATTTAACAACATTCTGTTTCAATGCACTAATGCCCTTAAGGACACTATTGTAAGGTTAGGAAACAATAATAAAAGTAGATACGTGGTACTGATTCCTCGTACCTGACAGAACGTTATGTCCTTTAGGCATCACAGACAGCGAAGGTCTAATATGTAAACATGCCACTCATTTGAATACCATATGATCATCAACTCGTGGTAGGCTACCCAACTTTGTTGCTATTGAATTGTCTGCCATTTCTTATAGTGAAAGCAAACATCCATAACAAATTTAATCGACACTTAAGTGTGCAACACAGAGTCTGTGGTGTGAGACAGCACACCAATAAGAAAATGTTTCACTGTCACATGTTTATTGCCTCCTAAAACCCTACTTTCAAAAGAAAATTACTAAATACCTATTCAACTTTATGCAATAAACTATGAATTTGTGCTTTCATACATATATCGGAATGCACCTAAGCATTTTTCAACCATATTTATTAAACATGCATGTTGCTCGTTGGTGACACATGTACATTCTAATGTAAATAAAAAATCTAAATGAAATTTATAATAACAACCTTCCTCTTTTTAAAAATGCAACAGACAAAAATGCTAATATTGTTATAAAGCCAACAGTTTTTCCATAATGAAAACATGTACTGAACATTACCACAAATATATTAAATGTGTACACAATTATCTCACTAACTATTTTGTAGTAATACTTACGCATTTGTAAATGTATGTATAATGTTACATAACATGACAAAGGCTGAGCCACTCTTAATTAAAACGTACAAGTGTAAATAAAATGACAGCCGTGGAAGGTAAAACATTTCACACCAGTTCCTACCCATAATATCTTTCAACATATTACATACCGCAACAAAACAAAATTCAAATGGAGAAATTACGATTCATAACTACATACAACAAATATCTTATACACGTTATCAAACTTAAATGCCAATTGATGTGCAATGCAAACTTATAAATTTACCAAATGATCAAAAAATAACAGAAGCTTACACTGCAATTTAAAAAGCTAATGACTAATTGTGAAAATCTAAGCAACATGATTTCTTCTACATAGATTATCAGTAATTTTTCAAACAAGTGATTGGGTACACAATATTTTTTTTTATTTCGTGTACTTTTCAAGTCACAACTGAAAAAAAAATTCCTCTTGCTAAAAAAAACACTAATCTTACTTCAAATTCCAGCACTTGGTAAAACATCAGCACTATTGAATTATTTATGTAGTATTAGTCAGTCATAAGAGAAACTGCAGTGGTCCAAACCTAATTTTAAATTTAAATAAACTAGTAATGATTAGGTACATAAGACAGACTAGACAGTCCCACAAACCACCTTTCTAGTAAAACTGACTGGGTGCGAGAGTCCATACACTAATGTAACGAGGGCCCGTTTGCAACACAGCATGTACGTAAGTGGTAGCCCACACGGATACACACTTGCGTATGTCATGATTCTAGATCAACATGTCCGTATGTATGAACACCAAGGTTTAGTCTACAGCTTTAACTTTCTCCAAATACTTTTGGACAGAGAGTAAAGAAAAATGACTGTAAATACTTTCAATTACATAAATAGCAGGTTGAGGTACTCGCAGACTGGACAAACTCATTTTTGTGCAGGTGCGCAGTTGTGCGACTTTTTGCTGGCTATGCCAGCTTCATCAGACGGCAGTTCAGGCCCACTGAGTAATGGTGGCAGTGGAAGCGTGGTTGGTTGCCCTAGCAGCCAGGGAACGAACTAGGGTGGGGTGGGTAAATTCTAATTGAAGATGTATGGGGGTGTAGGGAATTCAGATGATATGATTGCGATTATCTGATGTTGAGACCTGGAGGTTGTCGATACTTGGTTAAGTATTGATGGGCCAGTTTTCAGCTCCTTAGTTCTGAGTTATTATTTGAGGATGGTAGGGGTTTGGTGGACACTTGAAGATTAACTTTGTAGGCTTAGATGGCAGGTTTTTAAATTTGTGGTGCACAAGCAAAGATTTTGTGGCCACATTTTAGAACAGTTTATAGTTCGTTCATGTTCTCATGATATGGGATAGTCAGAGGTTTATCTGTATGTGTGGCTTTTGTTTTTGTCTCTGTGTTGGAAACAGCTCGGCGGATTTGGTTGTGAACTAGGTGTAGACAAAATTCTATCTTGGATATCACATAGTAAACACGCGACTATCATAGTCGGCCAAGTCTGCAAAGGAATCTGCTGGCAAATTTACAGTAGAAAAGCCTTACGGGGTTAACATAGATAGTGATAGGAGATTTTTAAATCAATCTGCCAGGAGAACCACCTAAGTCTGCATGTAAATTGTGTATTCATGATTCATGTGCACTTCACAAGGAAATTCAAAAGTTATATGGCAAATATATTATAAAAAAAATTTTTAAGTACAGTAAGTAATAGAAAGAGTAGCAGCACTTTCACACCCATGTTCACTCTTATAACAGGCAAGAATTAGCCATTTCTTATTTTCATACAGAGACATACCGCCTTTTCCTCTACATCGCAAAACACACTTAAAAAAACCATACTGCAATTTAACTATTTGTAACAAATACGTACACTTAATTAATATTTATCTGTTGGCAAGTTTTTCTAGCAGATAAACATACAGTGTAATGGCAAAAAGAGCTAATAGCTTTCTGTATACAGGAGAAGCCCCTTTTTTTTACCCCTCAATTTTACAATCTTCCACACATTACACTTACTTATTGTAGTTCCTTTTTCTGCTTTTACATCATACATTTTCCCCCTTTTTACAATTTCCTATTTCAAATTACTTTTCCGTGTCCCTTGAGGAGAGTAAAAAGGTGTTCCACTATACAGGTACTGTACACGTGTGCTTTCTCTAGACACGACTCCAATATTCTTCTGACTAGCTAAGACTACACTGACATAATTGGGCACGACCCTTCATTTATGTCACACTGTATGTTACAAGTAAACTGCAAACACTGACCAGCACCTACACTTTAACATATATTATAGGCGGTTCGAGATAAAGTACATGCAGTTTAACCATGTAGTTATTTTTGCTTTCTTTTTAATGAACTAAGTTAACAAGTATGTTATGCTAGTTAATTATTTAAACAATGAGATCACGTTTAAATTATAAGGCTTCTCTTGTGACTGACAATTTTTAAAAGTGTATTACAGTATTAATATTAAAATTTATAAAACGGTAACAAATATATGAATAATTCAGTTAGAAAATCTAATACAAACAGTCGTAACATTCTTATGCCCTAATTTGAGCAAACACTTAGCATCATCTGAAATAAGATGCAAAATAACCAACAAATTCTACAAGAACACTACAAACACTACCATTGCTAGATATAAAACATTTCAGTCTTCCAATACATCAATTCAAGAAGGCCACAGTTACAAAGATAAATATTTATTTAAAAACTTAAAAATAGGAATAATAAAAACCTTGGACCTCAAACACAGCTCGAAGTGCATTTGGTATATTTGGTTGGATAATGCCAAGTGTGGACGAACTAGAGAGCGTCACTTGAACTTAGTTGCCGAGGCTGAGCCTGGTAAACCTGGAGTACACTTCTGCTTTCCACTGATCATCCCGCGGGTTGTATACACAGCCCCTGTACGAGTCTAGGCCATTTCGCACCAACATAATCAGCTGGCACCAGTGAGGGTCTCTGTCCAGAAGGTGAGGGTTACCCACAACAATGAGCAATGAGCGGGCTCGTGTGACAGCCACGTTGAAGCGCTGAAACAATTAGACACGACCCTTCATTTATTTCACACTGGTTGTTACAAGTAAACTGCAAACACTGACCAGCACCTACATTATAACATATGTTATAAGCAGTTCGAGATAAAGTGAGCACTCAAAAAAGCCCTGCTATAGTTATATTTTTAGCCAATCCGTATCTTTCCATACGTAACGGCTATCAACGGGAAGTGTCTAACCTCACTAAACTTGTCACTTGATGTTTGCACGTGTGGGATAAACTGTGCAGTCAGTAGGAATAGGAACCTTTATAGTTTGGTAAGAAAAAGTTTATTAATTGTATAAAAACACAAGTACAGTATGTCAATTTCAATTTATTTTATTTCAACATTGTTGTATTTAAATAGCAAAATACTGTACACAGACGTATACTGCATAATTTTGCTGGCAACCATACAAGGAGTAAGGCAACTATAGTTAATGTTGCATAATATGCAGTAACAGCTGGTGATATTTTTCATAAGTTAAATTTTTAGTGCTCACTTTATCCCGAATGACCTATGGTTCATGCAGGTTTGGCTATTCAAGGTAACGTGAACACATAAATGTCATCCCAACAGGTGTACAACACTAACATACTGCATGTTTCATTATGATCTATGGCAAAAATTTTTAAGAGTGGTTAACTATATGAAATAGGAATACAGTACATACATATTAAGGTAATGTGAATATTATTTTTTCGTACCAAAACAGAAATTGGAATACTTTCTTCCTGACTTTTGTGAGTTAAATTAAAAACCAAAAAATTACTTCATGCCATTTTCACCTCACGTAAAGTCAATAAAAAACTTTAAACAAAGCTTCTCAGCAATAAGACGAGTGTTACAGTTATGACAGTGATTGCAAAGCATATTTCAGTCACTTTAAAATATAAATATTCTATTTTGTGTATAAGTATTTTAAAGGATCAAAGAAAGACAGTTTCTGTGACGTAAAGAAACAATTTGGGAGTTGCATTAAACAACAAAACAAAAGTATGCTGATTTTGCAGAAGGCGAATAAGATTCTTAACAGTAAGTAAAAGTGCCTCGTTTAGAAATTTTTAACTCAAAGCTGTTGGTTAGATAAAATTTTACAGCTATAAAAAAAGTCACTAGCAAAGCATGCACGTATGAGTCTTCTTAAATAACACTCTTCCAGGGTGCCCAGCAAAAGTGGTATTTTAATTTCCAGTACATTTCCCACATTCCCCGAGAAATTCCAGTACAATGCTTTAAACGTGAGACAATGTCAACTTGTGCTATCGAAGTAGACACAATGACCATTTAATTTGTCAAGTACGGTACTTTCTAATAAGCCTCGGAAACATATAGAGTCTTAGTACTTCATTACATTTTTAGGACGTAAATAATGGATAGAGACAAATGTTTTTGTTGATTATATTTTCATTATTTTGTCATTTTGGATTAGATGATAGTGATAAATATTATATCCTGTCTATTCAAAATAAATTCTACTTAATTTTTTTCCCTGTCAGCAAATATTTTTAGAGGTGGCGAAGGTATGTAAAATATATTACTTCAGACCAGTATTTAACTAAAACACTTTCCTTTACAGAAATTTGTAAATAGATTGAATTGTTGAAAGTCCAATTTTGTTGCATTTGATGGTTCAGTCCATGCGAACAATACAGAAATGCACATGAAACGAATTGTGGGAAGAAAATTATAAAACATGAGGGACTAGCACAATGTAATATTGTATTTATTATTATTTATCTTATCTTAAATCAGACACGTTTCTTGACAAACATGTACATTAAAATTTAAGGCAGTGGGACCAGATGAAGTAGGAAATGCACTGAAGTTTAGTGGGAGAGAGTTGGCTAGATATCTGAAACAGTTGTTTGGTAGGTCATTGGAGGAGGAAAAAGTGCCCCAAGAATGAAGGAAAGCTCTGGTGGTCCCAATACTCAAGCAGGGGGAGGATAAAGGAAGGCCTGGCAGCTATAGGCCAGTGAGTCTAACATCAAATACAGGAAAGGTAATGGAGAGATTCATAATTAAGTATATAGTTAAGGTTGTGGATGAAAAGAATTGGCTGCAGGTATACCAACATGGTTTCAGGAAAGGTTTATCTTGTGAGACTCAGCTGGCAGGGTTCTTAGAGGTTTGAGTGCAGGCAGTGGATAAAGGGAAGCAGATTGATGCCTGCTTCATTGATTTTGAAAAGGCCTTCGACAAGGTGCCCCACTTTATTTTGATGAGAAAACTGGATGAACTTCTGAAAAACAAGTGGGTGGTTAATTGGATTGGTGACTTCCTCCAAGGACGGAGGCAGAGGGTGAAAGTTGGGGAGTCTTTGTCTGCGGAAGGCGAGGTGACATCACTGGTAGAGCCAGTGATTTTTGGTGAAAAGAATTCTGCAACAATTTGTTTCAATGACTTATGTGAACACCTGTTCCTCAGCTTCATGGTCAGTGATTGGAAGCTGTTAATTTTCGGAGTCTCTGAGTCCTACCCGCAAATCACGGACGTGTGGTTTTGCGGTAACATTGTTCTGGTTGGTACAGTCAAATGAGCCACGCCTCTGCCCTATTATATTCTACAAGTAACCACGAACCAGAGTTACAGGTGTGCACGTAAGGCATTGAAACAAGCTGTTGCATAATTCTTTTCACCAAAAATCACTGGCCCTAGACATCAGGGGTGCCACATAGGAAGCATGCACAGTCTGGTATTGTTCACCATTATGGCAAATGATATGGATATCGGGATTAGGGGCAAAATAAGATTGCTTGCAGATGATTGTGTTTTATACTCGGTGGTAGGCAGTGGGGTCGACTCGCAGGCAAACACTGACAGGTTGTGTTCGTGGACTGTGGTAAACAAGATGAAGATCAATGTTCGTAAGACTAAGTTAGTTAGGTTTACTAGGAAGAGAGTGATAAGCAAAGTCATTTACAGATGGAATGGGAAGGAGTTAGAGGACGCCACTCACTATAAGTATCTATGAGTTGTGCTGCAGAGTGACCTTAGATGGACAAAACCGGTGGAGAGGGGAAAAGAGCTTTGGGTTTGCTGGGAAGGATACTGAATGGGACTAGCTCTGAGGTGAAGGAAAAGGCACACTGTACAATGGTGTGGTCTATGCTGGAGTATGCCGCTGCACTGTGGGACCCGTACGTGGAAGTTGAAGTGCAGGAGATGGAAAAGATGCAGAGAAGGGCAGCGAGATGGGTGAAGGGTAGATGGAGAAGACAGGGGCAGGATGGAGTACATTGAAGGACAGAAAGAGGGTTGAAAGATTGGTCAGGATGTACAGAACTGTGAATGGAGAGGGAGGATGGGGAGGGTTACATTGTCACCTGACTAAGGGAGGGTATAGTGGGAGAGGAAGCAACAGCGAGAAAATTGAGAGGGTGTGGAAGAGAACGGAGCAGGGTAGGTAATATACGCTTGTGAGGTCAGTGAGGGAGGTGAACATTTTGCAGGCTAACTTGGTGATAGTGAGGGAAGTTCGTAGGTTCAGAGATGTTTTGAAGAGGGTTTTCTAGAGAGATAGGAATGTGTGATCTCGCCACCGTGCGGCACCACAATTGCGAGTATTTATTTATTTAAGAGTTAATTAATTTTATTACCCTCCAAAATTTTTCACTTAGTCCCGTATACTTTAAAACTGTGAGCTAAATTTATTTACGTCACATTTTCCTAAACATACCGTACTTATTAATAATTTTCGGGTAAAATAAACAAGTGCTTAAGAATATATAATTCAATTTTTAATTATAACCTAAATACCTTGAATGTATTCATTAGTGTTTCACACCTCTGTACCGTATATGTAGACGCAACAGTTTTATCCTTGTTTTCACTATTTTAACGACCAATTAAATTAATGCTGTATTTTGCCGACCATTCCTGGTATTTTCATACAATGCATGATTAAATTTTTTGTTGTTTCCAGAGACAGCAATTCTATCAAATTTCATATCACTACTTCATCGGAATTGCAGCAATACTTGAACTTAATCCTTGCTGTCGCATAAATATGATCAATCTTTATTAAATTACAATGTTAAACAACACAAAAAATTATCAGATATAGTGTAAAAACAAGATAAATAAACACATTCAATAAACCCACAGAACAAGGAGGGTAGTAAATAAACCTAAACATACGCCGGGTATTTTCTTAGTCTACTTCAATATACTCGAAACTCGCTTTCTCTGCCGAAAATTGGTCGTCTGTTCACATACAATCGATTCTGGAATCAAAGACTTCTTTTATAACGGCTGACATTAAAAATTGTGCTTATATTTTGTAATTTCGCACAGAATGAAGGAACTTTGCACTTTTATTTTGAAATTTCACACAGAATGAAGGGAATTCGCAATTTTAAACAAAAACTGAATAATTCATGATTTTACGCATCGTGATAGACACTAGTCTCTCGAAATAACTAGAATTGCAGCTGATAAAGTACCGTCTAATTGCTTGATGAACGATAAAGAAATAATTGATGGCAAAGAAATTCCCGCAGAAAAGAACAATTTCAAGTACATTTCCTGCATGTTCCTGACCCCGAAAAAATCACGTACAATTTCCGTACTTCCCACGATTTCCCAATCGCTGGACACCCTGTTTTCTAGTAGGAATACAGCATTTTTTAAACTTTCCCGCAGGAAATATACGTAACTTTTATCTGTAGATGTCCTCTTTTGCTTAAGAGTGCATGGTATATAATTCAGTGCTAAAACCATCAGTTTAGAATTGTTGGTTCCTCGTAGCCAATTTGCAAAAATTAAAAAACAGCAATCCCTGACAATAGATGTTGCCAACCTACTGAGCAAATTTTTCTCGAGTAACATATATCTGAAGAACAATCTTTGACGCCAAAAGCTCGTGCATTTAACTTCAACACAAGAAATCACGCTTAACAAATGCATAATTCCGGGTAAATGTTTGCTCATAAGGATATAATTACAGTAAACTACCGATTATCCGTGTTAATAGGAGCAGCGCAATGCACGAATAACTGGAAAATTGCATATTTGTTAAGATAAAAATGTAAAAAAAAATTGAAATCATTCATAATTAACTCAAATACCATAACGACTTATGGTTTTGCATACAAATACCGTATTTCTCAACTTTTCACCAAAATAAATAAAAATATGTCCGGGGTGCACGGTAAACACTAGAAAAAATTATGTTGAAATTTCGTTAATCCATTCTTGTGCGCAAGGGTTGACACACTTATGTTTCAAAAAGTTTTTTTTATACAAAACTGTTCGGTTATACCATTTTTCAACATATACTGATAATCCAAAAACCGGTTAATTGGTGCACAGATAATCAGGAGTTTACTGTATCAAGGATTGTTGTTTTGTAGTTCTTCTATACTGATTTTCAAAAAGTTTATATTTCAATTGTAAAACTCGGCACTTATTTATATATAACGCCCTCTTAAGTACTGCCAAATGTCAATAAAGTAGAATTTATAGTGAAAATGGCTAAACATTGAATTTCTAGGGTATCTGTGCTCAGTCTCCATAAAGTAAAAGAGAGAAGTACGTACATCCTGGAACCTGTAGTTCAATTCTCTGGTTTTTGACACATGAGAGAGATCAGGACTGGCAAGTGAATGCTGTAAGACTGACTCCTGCTAGCCATCCACTTGTCTCATTGCCTCTTTAACAAATGTCACTCAAATGATGTCCGCCTTTAACTTGAACACTTTACTCCTAAAGAGTTGTGCCAAATTTACTTTGAACGGCCTATGCAATATTTCAGCACCGTAAAACCAAACAGATTAAATAATTTTATGTTTAAAATAATATTTAATTTTTTGTTTTTGTATTAGGAGACCTTGTAGCTTACAACTTCAATATTCAATATGAATTTTTTCAGTTTGGTTAGTCACTTGGTTTTCATGTGAATCATAAAACTATTTCATGCAAATTTGAACTTTGACGTGCCATTATAAAAAACTATGAAAGCTAAAAAATTTTCATTGCAGTACAAATAGTCACAACGAAGGTCTTCAAATCAAACCATATTTCATACAAACATAAAATGTTTTAAAACAATAAAATTTTTCAATCAAGAACCCCTGTAATACTCTCATCACTCCATATATCTTGATACCCAAAGACTTAAACAATAAAAGATGTATTATAAATAATTATTACAAGCCACATAATGTACGTAACAAAGAAAAATAATGTGGCAAACGTTACATCCATGAACATTTTATGTTGTGGCTTTAAGGTCACATAAATTTTAGTGTTACACTGCACACCATGTTCAGTTCCTCACTGAATTACAATCAATGTTCGCTACTTAAATTATAATTAATAAATTACAAACAATGCTTTTAACCTTATATTTTCCAGACCTGTTATTATATTGTGTACATCTGCATTTTTATGTCCATAAGCATTTATGATGAAAATTTTTTTTTTTTTTTTTTTATTTGCTATTTCTTATGAAACAGTTTATTAAAAACACATGTGCACATACACGTATGCCTACACACACACACCCACTCGCACACAGATACACACACTGTTACTAGGCCTGGCATTTTAATGGATTTTATCCGTTTTAACAGATATGTAAAGATTAAAACAGACAGAATGTTAGACATTCACTGATATTTACAACACCTGTCTTTATCAAAGAAGGTGGAACACAATGTTTTTTTTCCAAATAGGCTTTAGTTATTAAAATAGTTCCTATTGCAGTTCTGTACGTACATTTCACTTTTATGCAAGTGTAGTTTAGCTTACATATTTTTAAGCATCCAATGCATTCATTTACACAAAATACTAAAAATTCCATTATTCACTGTGTGTTTTGGCACCCAGATTTCCGTAAATTAATTGAAAAAAATTATTATTTTATCTACCCTCTTGTAGACTTTCGTTTAAGTGCACTTTTCTTTTATCAAGAGAAATTGCCAGCCACTAATTGGACCAAACCAGAGCTGCTCAAGTGTTTAACCGACAACAATGTGCAGTACCCACAAAATGCTCTTCACAAGGAGCTGTTGGCTCTTGCAATGCAGCATAAGCCCCAGAAAACATAAGGAGAATTAAACTATAACCAAGCTATTCTGATTCGTTAAAATTAATAAAGAAGTATTTATAATGAAAGTTGGTAAACTGCATTAACAGGTTCTAGGTAGATGAAATTATTCATCAAGCTGGTCACCAAGTGCTGCGTTTGCCTCCATACCATTGCCATTATATAACCCAGTTGAAATGGTATGGAGTAAGTGCAAAAGGTACTATGCAGCACATGCTGGGCGAGGGAAACGTTTCGACGATGCTGCTGTTCTGTCTGTGTGGGATGAGGCACTTGAAAGTGTTACACGTGAGAAGTAAGTTGATTGATATTTTACGTGAACTAGAGGTACATACATGAAAAGTGTTGTGATATAATACTGGAAAAGTTCAAGACTGGTTTTGATTGCTAACAATATTAACTGATAATTATTACACAAAACTTAATTTTTCCCCCACAGACTTTTACTTTTCTTTTTAGCTTTGTTTTACCCCATATTCATGTTTATGGTTTCATGTATTCATGCTTATTGGCAATGCCATCATATCATGTCTGTGGCATTAGATTGTCAGGAATACACTGACAGTGGGTAGTTAAAAATTTTTTATTATTTTTCTTTATGAAGTTTGTTGAGCTTTACTTGATATTTTAGATGTCGGTTGGTTTCACGTATTTTGTTTTCAGGTGGTACAACTATGTCTCACATGTGGACCAAGTTATTTCTCAAAATTGGGCACGAAAAGTAACTTGGGACTGTTGCGCCATTGTGGAACCCATTGTAATACATCTCGGAGATGAAAACTTATCTGGAGATAGTGATATGGAGGTGGATAGTGATTCAGAACCTCTAGCTGTCCCACTAAATGATAGCTTGGATAATGACATTGCATCACAGTTTAATATGGAACTTATACCAGGATCGAAGGGAGTGACACAGAACCCTTCATGGGTTTTTAGTTTACGTCATTAATCTCTTCGTTCAGAATGGTTTAAAGGTAAACACTGAGGAGCTGCTATGCTACTGTCTCAAAAAAGTATCGTCACAATATGGCCTACTTATTCCCATTTTAATCACTCTGCCAAAATAATTTGCATGATATACATTTTATTAGGCGTATACTTTAAAATATATTTCAGACACTCTTTGTTTCCAAATTTTGTGTAATGGAGTTGTTTTACTGAACAAATGCATGGTACTATTTTAATTTTTATTTAACCATTGAACAATCTGTACAATTGTAATAGGTTTCGTCAGATATTACACAAGCATACATCACATATCAGTTACATAGTTCACTAAATCGGTCAGGAGACAAAGACAAACTCACGGATATCATAAAAAGGATGTTTACTTAACCATTCCTTAATTCTTTTCTTGAATACTTTTACAGGTAACTCCTTTACTGATACTGGTAATTTGTTGAATGCTTTCATTAATATATGTTGAAAACTGTTTTCGGTCTTTTCCAATCTACAGTATGGAATATTGAGTAATCTATTACCTCTTGTTTCATAACTATGTACATTACTATGCATACCTAAATTATCAATGTTTTCTTTTATAAACAATGGTTTGCAATGCTTCAAATAAGATGAATTTGTTAATATTCTTACAACCTTTTTTTGACATAGTAACACACTATTTATATGACTTGAATTCCCCCAAAGTAATAAACCATACTCCATTATACTTTGAAAAAAGGCATAACAACTTTTCACATATTGATATGGTACAATTTTTTTTATACTTCTCAATAAATATAGCACATTTGATAGTTTGCTATTTACAAAATTTATATGATTCACCCATGTCAATTTATGATCAATAATGATATCCAAAAATTTAACAGGCACAAAATACTTGTCTGTATTATTACCTTGCTTTAAAGAAAAAGTCAACATATTTGTCTTGTTATCATTAAGCTTGAAACTATTAGCTAAAAAACATTGTTTTACTTCCTCTAAAGTAGAGGTAACCAGTTTATTAAGCTCAAAAAATGAATTATGTGTGTTAAATATAGTTTTATCATCAGCATAAAAATTATTGTCTTAGAACGTACTAACATGCATAAAAAGATCAAAACAATAATCAAATTTATTGCTATCATCTTGAGTAGAAAGAATATTTTGCCAATTCATATTTCCCAACAAATTGTTGAAATATTATATTCTTCATGGTGTTAAATTTCCAACTATTTTGAAATTTGTAAACTCTGAATCTTGACCATAGTCAAAATTACATTCAAAACATATAGCTTTATTATCAGACATTGCAGGGTCAACTATGCCAACTCTATAATTTTCAATATTATGTATATTCATTATAATATTATCAAGACAGGAGTTCTCTCTAGAAGGGTTAAAAATTTTACAGTATAAACCCCATTGTATGTAACTTAAAATCTGTTGTGTACAAGTGCTTTCATGTAAGCTTACAATGTTTGTGTTCAATGTTTACCTCAGTGTTGCTATTTTTTCACAATTTCTAGCTGTTTAATTTCTTTTTTAAGTTCACTGAAACATGTCCTTATAACTACTACATTTTGTATTATTGGTGAAAAAGATTTAAATTGTTAAATTCACAATTTAATTTTACAACTCTGGTAGAAAGCAGTTGTTTTCTTGATCTACGTTTAATGATGGATTATCTATTATGGTGGGAATTATGGGCAGGGTTTTAATTAGATCCAGAATAGAAAACTAATAACATATCTAGAATGTTGTTGTTGGCATGTTTTGACTGTCAGCTGGAAAGCACATGGTGGCGGAAGGATACATAGTGTGTTTGTTTACAAGGTACTACTATCATATGATCTGTCAAAAAAGGAAATTCTTATATGAGATGGACTATAAGTCTGTGTTTGTGGTCTTTATTTTGGTAACTGTATTCAAAACGGCTTGGCAGATTTCATTTTGGACTAGGTTTTCAGGGTAGCCGCTGTCAATCAAGGCTCTGGCTATTTTTTCACATTGTGTGTTAAGTAAGGTCACTGTGGGTTGAGTAAATACATTTGGTTCTGGTGGTAAGACTGTAAGGTAGTGACTTTATGACATGGTACGGGTGGTAGCTGTCAAAATGGAGGTATTGCAGGTTGTTTGTGAGCTTGGTGTGAACAGAGGTGTGGATGATGCCATTGTGAAGGCTTAGCTCAACATCTAGGTATATTGCCTGTGTTTGTGAGTATGACCAGGTGAATTTAAGCGGGCTATACTGGTCGTATTCGCAAACACAGTAATTTAGGAGTGTTGCAAAAAGTGTCATAAGTCAAGGCAACAGACTGCTGATGACGACATTATAGTCTTCTAGATAACTTATCCACATATTGCTAAGAAAAACAGTACAGTAGAACCACTATTTTACACTTTTCTGGGGACCAACAAAAAATGGTGTAAATGAGGGGAAAGTGTAAATGGGGGGAAAGGAAAAATTTCAATGCTACACCCTAGGAACTACATATTAGATAAAAATTCAATGGGCTTGCAAATTTGTACATTACAGCTCTACTATGTAATAAACACATGTTTAAACAATTATTTAGATTTATTTCACATCTTTAGCAACCTCGTCAATATTATTTACTGTAAATATAGCACACATACCTGTTAATGCTGGACTTCTTTTGTAAACACAAACAAAACTGTAAAAAATTGTACATATAATATGTACACATTAAAACACAACATTGGTCTTAACAAAATTAAGTGCATACTGCACCAGTATGCATCATTTCTTCTCAAAAAAATCTGAAATTTTACTTTGAGTTTTACTTTTGCATCCCAGTTCTTCAACCTGCTGCTGAATCTTATGCAATAAAGGGAGCACATGTTCACTGTCACTAACACTTGTCAAATAGCGACTAACAGTTTCAAGTGCTGTCACTGCATCAGCATTTGTTGGTGGTGGCGGTGGCATTTCTTCTTCCTCTTCACCTTCATCGTCTTCATCTTCATTCTGCACATCACTGCTACTGGCTTTGTTCTCTATGTGCTGCTCAATGACATCATTTAATGTTGGTATGTCACACGTCACAAGTCCTTCATGAACAAGCACGAACTGCTCAAATGTCTCTTCCACTTCCAGTGTTTCCCATTCAGGAGGCATCTTTTCTGGCTCCTCTGTAGTTGTAGCATGTTCACAATGAAAGTCTGCTTTCTTAAAACAGTTGTGGATGGTCGCAACGCTTACTTCAGACCATGCCCTAGCTATGTAGTGCAAAGCCGTTAAAACATTGATTTTCAAGTTGGCTGCACTGTTACCAGAATCAACCAAGTTGATTGCCTTCTGAATCAGTCTTTTTCTGTATTTCACCTTGAAACTGTGGATGATTCCGAGATCCAAGGGCTGCAGATGGCTGGTGGTATTTGGGGGAAACAAAACCAATTTTATATTTCGAAGAGAAACGTCTACTGGATGGGCTGGGCAGTTATCGATGAACAATAATATCTTCCTGTTGTGGGCCCCCATTTTCGCATCCAGGGCATGCAACTGAGAGGCAAAGAGAGCACCAGTCATCCATGCCTTTTTATTAGCTAAGTACTTGGTTGGGAGGGTCTTGGTACCTTCAAAACACCTGGGTTTCAAGCACTTTCCCACCACAATTGGCTGTAACTTCTCACTGCCGTCGGAGTTCGTAAACAACAACACAGTTAACCTAAGTTTACTTAGCTTCCCACCATGGCACTTCTCCCCGCGGAATCCCAATGTTTTGTTTGGAATCAAATTGAAAAATAAGCCAGTTTCGTCGGCATTGAAGATGTTTCTTGGCTCATAAGCACTAACGGTTTGTGGCAATTTCTTTTTCCAATCTTCAACGCCTTCTACATCGACACTGTTGCTCTCCCCAGATACCGCATGATAAACAACATTGTATCGTTTTTTAAAACGATCGATCCAGCCGTTAGATGCACAGAAGACTTCAATTCCAAGCCTTTTCTCGAAGCAACTTCCCATCAACAGGAATACCGGCGGTCCTCATGTTGACAAACCACTCTTTCATTAAAATGTCTAATTCTTCATATTTCGACGTTTTTATAGATTTGATATGTTTTGACATACTGCCGCTGCGCCGCGAAGCATTTTCAATTGCCTCGCGCATTCGTTCGATCGTATTTAAAGTCGACGCTGGAATATCCAATTGTTTTGCTAACGAAACGCGAGTTCCATTGTGTGCGTCTAAACGTCTTAAAATGTTGATCTTTCGCTCAATCGTGAGCGTTTTTCTGTCTCTTTGTTTGGCCATTTCATGAATTATGGTCGAAAACTAACTCAAATGATAATTTCATGTGGTAAACATAACCAAACTTGCACGACAATAAACAATGGAGCGGAAGCCGGAGGAAAACCATTGATGTGATGGTGCATAGAGTCGAACAGTGTCGAAAATCGATAGTCTGGCAACCTGACAGAATAAAATTGCGTGGTTCTCGGAAAAAGTGAGGGAATTTTCATGAACGAAGGAGAAATAATGAGGAATACTTCCCAAATTCTTGTGTAATGATCGCGTGAAGGAAATTTTGGTCTTAGAGGTTACTGTAAACAACAACAAATAATAAACGTGTCCGAAAGAGAATGGTGTATTGTGCGGGAAAGCGGTAATTGTGTCGTCGTAAATGGCGGGATTGTAATATATTGTTAATATAGGCCAATCGTCGGGACCAAAATAAAACGGTGTATATTGCGGGAAAACGTAATTTGCGGGAATGTAAAATCGGGGTTCTACTGTATGTACCTAATAAGTGAAGAACTAAAATTGGGCCAACAAAATTTGCATAATATCAGTCGTGGCAGGAGAGGACAGTAACGACTTGCTTAACTTTTGAAATTGAACTTGCAGACTGTTTATTAATTCACTCACAATCAAAAGAAATTGAAAACCCGAGGAGAGTGTCGTAAGTATAAGGAAAGGTTTTCAGTACAAATGTATGTTGCATTACTATTATTAGAAATGAAAGAAATTTTTTCAGAAATTATGTTCTCAAGTCTCATGGAATAACTGGCTGCATAAGAAACTTCACATGTAACTCAAGTTTAAGCCTTTAAGCAACATAGTATTTGCCTTTACTAAAATTTTTTGATCCTGTCTTCCTTATTATTGTTCTTCTAGCTCAATCTAGCAAATGAATCACTATATCAAGTTAGCGTAAAATAAACCATAACAACATAATATATTATGACGTGCATGGGCACGTAGACCATACCTGGTTTCTTATCAAATCGTAAGTTCATTTTATTTTGTCTCGTTTAATTAATAATTTTTCTTTTAACAATTTAATGAGGCTAACTTAATCAAGTGTAAAGATGTATACAGCAGGATCCAACATATTAATTGGGGATGCTGGAAACTAAATTAACACTAAAATTTTATTCAAAATTAAAATTTAACTGCTAAGGCAAGATAAAAGTAGTAAATTTTATGTGATTTATATCGTGTTTGGACTCTTTTTAATCTAAGTAACTTTTTATTTCATTGTGCTTCATTTGGATTTTGAAAATATCAAGTAGGCTCTGAGCTCGCCTCCTCTGGGATATGATTCACCTGGTAGGCAGGTCGGAGTTCAGACGCTTGGAAGCACGTACAGAGATGTGCCAGTATGCAGCTTGGACACAGGTCATCAGTCGATCTTTGTGTGTGGTAGTGCCGTGCGCAACAAAACACTACAAAGGTGCTGCTCAGCGACAGTATGATGACGCAGCATATCTCCAATTAATGAAAATAATGACAATTTAGCTGTTATTGTATGGTAAAATGCTATTCAAAATTTTCAGTAATTATATTTACGTAAATTTATACCATTATAAATATCAGGAGACCATTTTTAAAAACATATTGGATCCCACTGTGCCGCTCGGCCGAGTTAAGTCCGGGTGTCCACCCAGGAGGATATCAGTTGGGGTGTCATGGCGGGAGTGGCTGGACATGTTAAGCGCTGGAGAAGGGCTGTGAAGCCCAGAGGGCTGATTCACCAGTAGAAGGGAATATAGTTTTCGTTAAATACAATTTATTGTTGTTTTATATATAAAAAGTTGTATGTGCTTGTAACATCACAATTCAGAACAAAGGTAGATAAGACACCGGGCTAGGTTTGTCGACTGAGTGCAAACGGCAAGTCGCAGTACAGTATTTAGGAAAATCCAATGATGCAACCCGGGGCAAACACTCGCCACATTAACCGCCAGAGAATTCTGGCATCGTATCAGAACATATAGCCGCTGGTGTCACTTGTAAACTTCTGCCAATGAGAGATTAATACATACAAGATAAAGGCGGATATTATTATTTTTTATTTATTTATTCTTTGCGAATTAACACCACTTCTATCCGGGCATCATTGTCATCAGCACAACCTCTACAACAAACCAAACAACAGTTCTGTGGTAAGGAGTCTGCAAGGGATAAGGAGCAGTTCCAGACTTTCTTTCTTCGTCGTTCCTGCAGTTCTGCTACATCATTTAATACCAACAGTAGAGCTCCATCGATCAGCTAATCCCCCCCCCCCTCCTTTTACAATATCCAGTAGCCTGTCAACATGAAAAAATTCATGATTGTTTCATTACGGCCAGAACTGCCAAGTGGGATTTGTCAATAATATGAACTTCATAAGGATAGATTCTGACCATTTGGATTTATTAAAATAAACAAAAATAACTTTAAAAACAGTGAAGCCTTTCTTCACCTTCACAGTTTTAAAGGCACACTAAATAATACCAAAACCAAAGCTGCCCCAATAACACAGCAGTAACTGGCATTCTGTCGTACAACAGCATTATTGTATGATACTTAAGTATATATCAGGCAGCATACGTTAAAGTAGTATTAAGACCATTCTTTAATAGAATAACAATAGATATTACATGATTTAGACTACAGATATCAAATGACAGTAAAATTTCTAGCCCGAAACTTTACGAAATTTTACTATTTAATTGAGAAGCATACTAGAATTATGAGATATGAACAGGTACTACATAATCACAAAAGCCATGAGTGGATTACCAGTATTTACAGTCAGACATCAATAGATAATTAAATGACTAACAATATGATCTCTTATCTATAGAAGCACATTTCTATTCATGTGGATTTTTACCATAATTTATTTATAACAGTATTTCTTACCTTGGGATTGGAAAGGAAACCCAAACGGAAATTTTTATCATAGTCTAGAAGGTTGTGATTACTACGAACTGTTGAAATGATTATTACACGCTTTTCCCGGCCCTGGAATGTCTCTGTTGTTCCTACTTCAACTTCATTCCATGATTTGTCTTGTAATGCATTTTTCAGCTTGTACACCTGCAAATTTATAGTTTATAAATGTCCAAAAACTAATAATATGTTAAACTATTACAATTCAAGTTAAATATTCCACTTAAATACAATAATTCTTAAGTAATACACTTCCATACTGAGGCGAAGTACATACATGGTACAGTTTAGATAAAGAATGAGAACTTCCCTTCCTAACATTATCATATTCAAATACAGTATCGTATTTCAATTTTACTGTTACTTAAAATTTTAACTAGGATAATCAGTACTGTACCTGACAATTGTACAAAAAATAGTCTTGTAGATTTAAAAGCCTGGTTTCGTACATGGACTGGAATAGTGGAGACCAGAAACAGTTCGTAGTGCAGCCTGACTAGTGCCTAGCCCTGTTAGTACACATGGGCCGTTGACTAGGGCCGAGATACGAACAACATGCAACTTTAGGTTTTTATGATACATTTGTGTGAATGCTCTCTGGTTGCTATATAAACCAAAGGAAGAGTGATAAACACGGCCCAGGATGTCCAGCAAAAGTGGTACTTTAATTTCCAGTACATTTCCCACATTTCCTGAGAAATTCCAGTACAGTGCTTCAAACGTGATACCATTTTAACTTGTGCTACCCAAGCACACTAACGATAACCATACAATTTTTATTTTATTTTTAGAGGTGACGAGGGAGTAAAATATATTAGTTTAGTCCAGTATTTAACTAAAATACAAATTTGTAAATTGATTGATGTCCTCTTTTGCTGCAGTTAATGGTTCAGTCCACGTGAACAACACTGAAATGCATATAAAAAGAAGTTTGGGAAGAATTTTATAAGACACGAGGGACCAGCACAATATCATTTTATATTTATTATTATTTATACAGACTTAAATCAGATATGTTTCTTGACAAAAATGTACACAGTACAATAAAATTTAACAGTTATTTAGGTAATATTAACCTCCAGAATTTTTTACTTAGTCCTAACACTTTAAAAGTGTGAGCTAAATTTATTTACATCACATTTTATGAAACAACATACCGTACGTATAAATATTCGGTAAAAGAAACAAGTGATATGGGATAAATATTTCGAATTGTAATTATAACCTAAATACCTTGAACGTATTCATTCATGTTTCGCATCAATATTCCCTATTTGTAGGCACAACAATTTTATCCTTATTTTCACTATTTTTTGCTGTTGATAAAATTAATGCTGTATTTTGTCATTCATTCCCAGTTTTTCATATGATGCATGACAAAAATTTTTGCAGTTTCCAGCAACATCAATTAAGGTAAATCACACATCACAACTTCATCGGAATCGCAACAAGTTCTTTAATTCTTGCTGTCGCATAAATACGGTCATTCTTTATTTATTTACAATATCATACAATATATAAAAAATGTCCAGGTACCACGTAAAAACAGGATAAATAAAAGTATTCACTAAACATACGCCCGCCTTTTTCTCGTCTACTTCAACATACTCGAATCTTGCTTTCGCTGTCAAAATCAATTCTACAGATTTACTTGCAATAAATTCTCGAATCAAAGGTGTTATTTACTACGGAACATGTAAAAAACGTTGTATTTATTTTGTGATTTCGCCCAGAATGATGGGACTTTGTGATTTTAAACATAAATTTAAAAATGCACGACTTTACGCGTCACGAAGAACACTTGTCTGTAGAAATAACTAAAACTACAGCTGTCAAAGTTTACCGCACAATTTCATCATGAATGATAATGAAATGATTGGTGGCAAAGAAATTCCCGTAGAAAAGAAAAATTTCCAGAACATTTCCCGCATATTCTCGACTCCAAAAAAATCACGTACAATTCCCGTACTTCCCGCAATTTCCCGATCGCTGGACATACTGATGGCCATAATAATGGCATTTCTTGGCAAGAATATCATAATTACCACAGAGGAATCTCTGGGTGGATGCACTCATCGACCTCACAAGAAATGCCAGGGCTGGTGAACCACGGTGATGCATCCAGGCAAGTGAACAACTCTGCAGTTATTACAATATAGTATCTTGAATTGAAAGCTGTGCAGACATTCTGCCCTTAGCACAAAGTAAGTATAATTTTAGAAGCATACAATACTCATTGAAAGCCCTTAATCAAATTAGGTACCATGACGTTTCAGAAAAACGAATGACTTTTTAAAATAATAACTATGATTATGTTGTACCATTGGTTAAAATACCAGCTATAATTTGTTTATCTACCTATATTGTAAAAATGTGACTTACTTTACTTGTTTACAGTTTTTGGTTCCCAATGTCTTAAACAATTTTCCTATTGTTTTAATTTGGTTTACATGTTGTATTTTAATTCAGTCTATATTATGTAATTCTTCAAGCAAAAAGTCCAGTGATTCTATGTCTATTCTGAAAAAAAAAGAGAACTCTATGAAAAATGGAAATTGTCTTGGTAACTAAGGAAAATAATAACTTCTTTGGTGTAATCAAAAGTGTGAATCAGGCATGGGAAACTCAAATAGACCAAGTTGGGAACTGTTAGCTTCGGCACCCGCTGGTATGGGGGCAGCACCAGATCCAACTTTCCAGATAATTTTCAAATAATTTGAATATTGTCGGTCCCCATTTTTAGTTTAGCAGTTTAAAGGTTATAGACTGTAACAATTTTTGAGTTTATAACGTAATAAGTTTTTTAAGTGCTTCCACGAAGGTATTTTTGAAAAATTGGATTATGTGTCTTTTAAATCGTAAGTTCAGGTTTGTTTCTTAGTACTGCCATTTAGCTAAATAAATGAATCGTGATCACATACTGTAGTTTTCTGTGTACCAGCTTGTATATTAAAGAGTGTAAAACATTATATTGGTTCTTATTTCAGACAGACGTTTGACCAATGCATGACTAGAAAGAATTAATTTCAATGAAGTTTACTCTACAGTACGGTATTATAATTGTAGTGGTTTCACTTCATTATTGTGTTAAAATTTGTATGCAAAACGATTGTTTCCAGCACAACACAAAAATATCGCAATGTAAAAATTTACATAGGTTATCAATTAATTTTACTTATGATATTAAAAATATATGTTCTGTGTTATCCCTACAATAATATTGTATGTCGGAAAGCAGAGTTCGTATATACTTGGGGTAATTACATTTATTTATTTAATTACAGCTATACAAGCATATGGACAATTATTAAACTAAATATTACATAGTTCATAAATATTTTCAGGTTGCTTATAGTAATTACATTATCAGACATTTTTAAGTTGTAACCCCATTATCAGACGTTTCCAGGCTGCAATTACTTTATCAGACGTTTTCAGGTTAAAATATTTGTCTGATAAACAAAGTTGATAGGAATTACATTCAAGTTATCGAACATAAAATTGATTGTGTTACGTACTGGACACACACACAAACAGAATTGGCACCCATTATATTTATACGTAGCCATAAGTGATTCAAAATACCCTACTTTATGAAGTTAGTTGGCACCCGTTTGGTAGGAGGCACTGGAAACAGTGCTCAACCGTCTAGCATGAGAGTTTCCTTTCTATAATCAACTTTGTTCTATGGTGTGAATGCTATGCTTTAAATATACCACAATATGCAAGAAAGTTTTTATGGTGTATGAATTCCAATATTTATGTTTATGTGTCAAGAATTTGTTGTAGCTAAAGGACAAGTTGTTTAAAGTTTTAATCAACATGTACAGAGAATGTTACAAGGTATGTTGTAAAGATTGTAAAGACATACTCACTATTATACATCTGTGGATTACTGACATTATCTATCTGGATTTTTTAAAATATGGTTTAACATGTTAAATTGACGACTATGCTACGAGAGTGTGAATTTAAATAAAGCCTGAAAACCACCCACATCACGAAATACCTTTAGAGTCTCTTGTGCTACCAGCGCCAAAATAATAAGATGATGATGTTACTAATTTCCACAATTTGTCAATTTCCTGTAAAGGTAATTGAGAAAACACCACCGTAATTATTTAATTTTCCAATAAAGAGTGCCAAAATGGCCATTTTTCACCTGGATTTTAACTAAGTCATAACTTGTGCATGGGGTGCAGAAATGGAAATAGGCAGGTAGGTGAAAAATTGGTCTGTAAAATGAAACCATAAAACAACAGCATCATCATATTAAATTTTTGATGCAGAGTTTCTCCCAAAAGTCTGAAACATACCGAGATCATCTTGTGGCTTAGGCTGGGAGAGAGACTAGAGGGGCAAGAATAAACAGATACCGTGGGCAGCTTGTGTGAAAGGCAGACAACAAATAACGAGGAGCGGATGTAGCGAGATACACTGTGCAAGAGGAAGAGAGAAAATTGAGTCTCTCATCATTGTGTCTCCCCCACACTCCAACCTTTTCCTTCAACACTTCTATTTTGACACATCACTTATTACACAAAATAAAAATTACATGCCAGTGTGCTTTAGATAATTACGATTCTGAAATTTATACGAAAAACAACATCCATTATTTTCAACCGCAGCTTTTGTAAAGTGCCTTTACCAATTTTTAAAATGTCATTGTTGTACTGTCATTTATGAATACAAAATAAAATTGTACACATGTGATAAATGTGTCGAAATTTGAAAATATTATCTGAGCAATAATATTCACCACACTAGGAAAACATAAAACACAGATGGACAACACATTTTTCGTGCGGTTGCAACATTTCGCTGGCCAAGCCAGCTTCCTTAGGCAGCAAATGATTACACACTGCAGTATGGCGGGCAGTAAACTATGGTTGGTAATTAGTACACCTAGCAACTGAGGTGCAAACTAGTGTGTGGCACGGAAATTTGATCGAATGTTATTGTATGTTTCAGCCTGGTGTCTGTCTGGATTTTCCGATACACTTATGGTTTTCAAATTTTATTAGTAAACATAGGAAAATTTAACAAGTTCTAAATATTTATTACACATAGCAAAAAGAAATATGATTGGTTTTCATTTGCGAGTGTGTGGAATGTACGCAACTTTTTACTCAATGTTTTCGTAAGTTTACAGTATAAAGTTAGTAATAACTGAAATAATTGATATTTAATACAAAATAGACAGGTTTACTTCAAATAGGTACACTCGTTCAAAGTTGCTTAAAGAAATTAAGTAACTTTATGTTCAAACTGCAGCTTCACATTTACAGAAATTTTCCACAGTTGGCTTAAATATTTGCTCATACGTTCAGTCATTTGTGCATTGAGTTACAGTACTTTCAATTTGCCCATTTTTTTCATCACAAACATCTGAGCCCATAAAAGTTATCATAGCCCAGATGTAAGAATGTTACGAAGTGCAGAAAAAATTTACATATTTCAAATGGCACTGAACATTTGTTATCATTGATCATTTTTTATAGTGTCTGTTGACTTCAAAATTTTAAAACGAATACCATTCCTATACAAAAAGAACAATACAAAAACCAAAGAAAAAACATTTTGTCGACCATGGTACAAGCCAAGTAAGGCATTAAAACAAATTTGTTGCATTGAATGTATTAAATTTACCCATAATTTTACTATGTGCACTAATAAATTATAAAGCCCCTTATGATTACTATTAAAAATGAAATGTGATTTATTGAATTCACAAAATATGCTGATCATATGAATAAAATTTTCATAGACATATACAACTATAATAAGTTCACAACACTATACCGTAGTAAGCTCACAGCCCTACAGACTAAATTAGTATAACGGAAGCAACAAAATGTGGTTTTTATCGTACTCATTTTCTCTCTGGATTATCATGGTGTTGGAGGTCATGGATGTATGGTTACACTGAAAATCCTGCGCAGATCCTAAGTAGCTGCGGTCAATCACGTGACAATGTCGTGCGGTAAGGGAGGGGATTAGTCTCACGTCCACTTGCTGACTGTGAGCACTCCCCCACATAGGTGCCTACGAGGCTGTGTTACACGATAGGCAGTATTTTGTCAGGAACTAGTGACGATGGGGGGTCCGTTGAGACGCATCAATCAACTGAGGAGAAAAAAGGGAACCAGGACCTAGCTGCACTGTTCCATAGAATGTTTCAAACTCAAAATAAACTTCTTGAAACAAAATTTGATAATTTCCGTAGCAAGATAAAGGGAGACATTTCAAACCCAGTAGCCAAGCAAAGCAAATTTGAAAAAAGATGTGAGGAAAAGCTAGAAGGGGTGGAAAATAACGTTAATACTATAACGGTGGGCCAGATCACGCTAATAGGGCAGGTGAAAAAATAGCGGAACAAGTTAGCCCTGGAGAAAGGGCCATGGGGAACCTCAAACAACAAATAAACTCAGTCGAAGTGGTTACTGCTTTCAGTCAAGGGGAAATAATAAATTTCAAAAGGGAGAATGAACAGTTAAGGGAAAGTATTGGAATTGGGGGGAAAATAAGAGGGGAATTATTCAGTGAAGTGTGGGGTGAGATCAAAGGCTGTTTTGAGCCCACAGTAAACAAAGTACAAGACGTGTTAAGAAACGTAAACACAAGGTTAGAAACGCTGGAGGAAGAGTGATCATGTAGAAGTATAGTAGGTGGCACTTACAACTGCAGGGGTGGTAGACTGTCACAGCCCTATCACGAGCGTGATATTCCCAAGTTCTCTGGTCAGGACCGCACACATCCCCAAAAACATTAAAATAACCTGAAAGACTTTTTTTGCCATATATGGATGCACTGGGGAGGAACAGCTGATTGTAGCTAAGCGGTCAATCACCGGGGATAGTGAAAACATGTTTAGGTTAAATGGCAGCAGATTGCAAACCTATAGTGAATTTGTAACTGCATTCACTGCAGAACATTGGTCCAAACAGATACAGCAGGATAGTCTGGAGAGTCAGTTCGTGTATCCTGAAGGAGGAGAGTGGTCAGCCAGGGACAGGTTGGAGGAAGTAAGGCTAAAATTAAAGCATGCTGCAAGGAGAAGGGGAAAACAGCAGAAGGGTAGTTTCGATAATTTTCATGTAGGGGATCTAGTGTTGTTAAAGGTGTGTGGGAAATAGGGGTGGGCGAAGCTTCGAAATTTCGAAGCCGAATCGAATATTTTCATTATTCGATATCACATTCGAAATAAAATTTTTACTTCGAACTTCGAAAAAATTACTACAATTTTCTGATGGTTATAAGTCCTCTTAAAAATTGTTGTTATTTGGCCAAAACTTAACATTGGTGTCGCATTTACGTTATTATAAACGTTCAAAGATTTTATTTGATACTAACCACA